>JANIJF010000006.1:38963831-38973880 GCA_024520955.1 Erythroxylum bequaertii
ATAAGAGTGGAAGTTTATTCCACATTGAAAAAAGAGAGGAAAGAAGATCAACATATAAGTCTAGTGGGCTACTCCACTTATTACCAATTGGTTTTAGGATGGAACCTCACTTGGGCTTGTATGTGGTTTAGCTTTCCTTCTCGTGTGGGCCCGTAGGTTCATTGTGAATTCTAACACTTCTCTTATTTGCTAAAATCATAAATTACCATTCTTCACATTCTAAAGAACTCTCAAATTATCATTATATATTTTGAGAAGTTAGCCATTAGTTAACAACTGAGAAAATGAGTGGGAGAAAAGATATTGTTTTTACTTGATAGAAAAGTATATATATATATAATATGGACACTAATTATACATTGATTTTATCCTGAAATTATGCCTAAAAGTATATGATAGTTAATTGATAAACATCAATTACTACATGTTTATAGGATGTGGTTGATTCTTGTTAATTGACTCTTCCTTCGATTGAGTTAAAGACAAGGTTGTCCTAATATGTCTCCACAAGATGGAGAGTCGATCAGAGACACCAATCTTAGATCATAAGTCAATGAACCAAGCATCAGCAAGTTGATCAAGAGTGGAAATAAGAGAAACTTGTAAGAGAAGATGGGCAATTTGATCATAAATAAAATGGAAGTTGATGGCCACATGTTTCATCTGGGAGTGTAGAACTGGGTTGGCACTGAGATAGGTAGTTCCAATATTTTCATAATGAATTGTTGACATTTGAAATAAAGCGATATCAAGTTATTGTAAAAGTGATCCAACCCAAGTAATTTTAAAGTAGTAGTTGTAATAACGTGATACTTAGCCTCAATAGAGGAGCGAGTAATAATGTTTTTTCTTTTTAGCACTCTGTGAGATGATATTACTGCTAAGATAGACAAGACATGCACTAGTGGAACTACAATCATTTGGATTTCCTGCACCATAAGTGTCAGAATATGCCCACAATGTTGTGCTAGAATTTTGGGAGAGAAATAAACCATGATAAATGGTTCTTTTCAAGTATCATATGAAATGACAACAACCCAATGGAGCTGAATTGGAAAATGCATGAAATGAGATAACTTATTACTACAAAAACATATATCAAGTTTGGTGAAAATAAATATTCTAAGGTATTAACAACATTGCAGTATTTTATGGTTTTGACAGAAGGAGAACCATCATTAATAGAGGGGGAAGTGGAAGTTGACATTGGTGTGACAATTCCTTTTACTCTAAGCATGTTAGTGTGGTCAAGAATGTCTAAATGTACTTTCATTGATTAAAGGAACATGCTAGTTTTGGTTGGTATGACTTTTATACCCAAGAAATGATGCAAGTGTCTAAAATCTTTAGTGACACGTCTATAAGAAAAAGAAGTGATAAACTTGAAAACAAAATTAGAATTATTTCCAATGATGATAATATCACCAATATAGACTAACAAGTGCCTCAATATGCCATGATGAGAGTTAATGAAGTGTGATGAGTCTAATTTGGAGTTGGTAAATCCTTGTTGAAGTAGAAAGGAGCTTAACTCACATTACCAAGCACGAGGTACCTACTTGAGGCCATAAATGGATCTATTAAGTTTGTAGACAAAATTGGGATGAGTGGAGCTAACAAAATTAGGTGATTGGGCCATGTACACCACTTCAGAAAGTTTCCCTTAAAAGGAGGCATTATATATGTCAATTTGACATAAAGGAAAGCAAGTGTAAGAACCACTCTAATTGTTGTAGGCTTTACAATGGGACAAAAAGTATCAATATAGTCCAACCTAGGTTTTATATAAAATCCTTTTGCTAAAGATCTTGCTTTGTAACAATTGTTGGTATCATTTAAGTGACATTTTATACAGAATACCCAGCTACATCTAACAATATTTTGAAAATAATAAGGAAGGATTAGTTCCCAAGTAGCATTTTAGACTAGGACATTAAACTCAACAAACATAGTAGCCCATAATTTTGGGTCCATAACAACTTAATTGACACATATAGGTTTTAAAGTAAGAGGAATGGGGTGATTAGTTGCTATAAAAATTTATTTAGGTTTAGAGATGTGATTTTATGATCAGGTGACAATGAGGTGAGTGTGGATAAGAACATATATTTCTAAAGGAGACAGTTCTTGATGGGTGATTGAGTAATGGTTAGTTTGGGGAAGTTAACTAGTATAGAATAATAAGATAGTTCTTAATAAGTGGGTTGAGTAATGGGAACTTATATTTTAAAAGGGATTTGGTATTGGAAATTTAAAGGTGAAGAAGAATTAGAGGAGGAGGAAGGAGTATTTGAATATGAGGGTAGAGAACTTAGGGTTTTTGGACTACATTCTTTAATATTTATAGTAAAAAAACTGCATCTTGTTGTAAGTGATTGGGATGTAAAAATGCAGGATGGGATACAAACTAAAGGAGAGAGGGTTGTTAAAGGAGGGGGAGTGGATTGCCACAAGGAAGATGTATTGGTGTCAACGCGAGGATTAGTTAAAATGAATGAGAAGTATAAGAATTGGGTTTCCCAAAAAAGCACTTTAATTTTGAGAATAGCCTATAAAAACATAAGGACTGGATCGAGGATGGAGTTTGTGGGAGGTGTATGGTTAAAGACAAAGGTACCACAAGCAACCATATGTAGTTCGCTTGTTATTAAATTAGGCTTCAAATGGAGAAATCATGTTAAGTGCAATGGGTAACTCATTGATGGGATAAACTACAGTCTTAAAGGCATAAGACCCAATTAAGAGTAGTAAGGAGGCTTAATGTAATTTGTTTAGGCCATTTCAACAATATTTTGATGGTATTACTCAGCATTGCCATTATGTTAGGGTATATATGGTGGATTCATGAAAAGAGTAATACTATGGGAAGAAAGTAGGTTTTTTTAATGCTTAATAGTCACCTCCTCTATTAAAGTAAATAGAGATAATTGGTTTGACAAAGTATTTTTCTGCTAATGGTTTAAAATTTGAAAATAGTGAGAAGATATTAGATTTTCTCTCGAGGGGATACAACCACATATATTTTGTATAACAATCAATAAAGGTAATGTAGTAGTGATAGCCATCAATGGAAGGAATCGGGGAATGAACCCAAACATTACTGTATAATAAATCTAATGCTGATTTGCTTTCAATACTGGAGACATTAACATGTAATCAGTGACTTTAAATACACTAACATGAATTACAAGAGAAACTAGAGTTTGTGGTAGAAGTTAAGGAGAAAATTTAAGATATAACTCAAGATATAAGAGGAAGGTGTCCTAAGCAATAATGCCAGTAGGATGGAGAAGAGTTAATGCCAACCATTGCTATAAGTCTTATAGTAGATAAAGAATAAGGTAGCTAGAAAACACCATCTTTAATTGGTCTTTAAAGAAGTTATGCCCCCATGCAAAGTTCCTTCGTAGCAAAATGCTAAGGAAAAAGTTCAATGGATGTGTCATTGGTACAAAAAAGTTTAAAATAAAGATTAAGTTCTTTTGCATTGCTATAACACAAAGAATATTAATTATGTAACGAAAAATAAGAATAGTATGTAAGATTGGAGCTTGGCAAATCTATATCATCTCTAATAATAATTTTACAGTTCCACCATAGTTAGACTAAATAGATTGATATTATAATTTAAGGTAACTTGATGTAAGGCTATTGAATCAATAAACTAACTTTGATTATTCATAGACGAAATAGTAGCGTAATTTTCCATTGGTTTATGAGATTGATTATCGTAGTTTGAGATGCAATTTTTAGTTGTATGACTTGTGTAATTGCATAATTAAGAGCAGACTTTATTGAAGTGTTGATTACAGTTAATGCTATAACACCTCTTTTTCATTGACTTAAGGTCTACTGGTTTGACCTACGAAAGAAGTGATTGTTTGATTCAAAAGCTTTCTAAAGATAGTTTCTATAGCCTACTGAATATGAGGTGTAATTTTCTTGTGAATTTCACTATTGCAACTTGAATATCATTGTTGTTGTCTACTCTTTTCAACAATTCTTCATATTTTACGAGTTTGTTATGAAGATCCTCAAAACTAACGGACCTTTCTCTTGCACAAATTCCTGTTGATATTTCTTTAAAATCAGGTCTAAGTCAATTAAGAGAGTGTATAACTAGATTTGCATCATCAACTGAAGATCTAATAATGGCAAGTTCAACAGCTAAGGCTTTAATAATGCCTAAATTGTACTAATGAGTTTCTATTTAAAAGACATCACTCTTAATCTTGACTGATTGGAAAATAGTTTCCTTAATTTATTCTAGGCCTCACATGATTTTTTAGCTAAAGCAATAAGTAGTATAACCAGCTCTGAAAGAGAGGATATAATTACGTTTAACGACAATTGGTCTTAATGAACCTGATGAGTGTAAGCAGAATTGGGTAGGCTTTCTCATGTATACTAATAGTCTCTTTTGGGCATGCTGAGCTGTGGTAACCTATTAGATCATATCCAATAAGAAAGGAATGAAACTAAGCACGCTAATATCGGAAATTTGTAGATAATGTTAATTTGATTAGGATTTGAGTAGTAGTGTAAATGTACATTAAGGCAATGGTTGAATTTCCTATAGTGTTGGCGGTTATAATGATAAGTGAAGTACTTGGATAGAGTAGTTGTTGACGTAAGGAGGAAGGCTACATCTATAGTCGTGAAAAAGAAGAAACAAAGGATTGTATGACTCGTGAGAGCATCAAAACTCTAATAACATTAGAAAATAAGAGGATAAATATATTGTTTTATTTAATGAAAAAGTTTTGTGTATGCCTATATATATACCGGTGGTCTAAATATGGACACTAACTATACATTGATTTCATTATGAAATTATGCCTATGAATACATGACATTTAATTGATGAATGTATGTTTATAGGATATGCTTAATTCCTATTGATTGATTATTCCTTTTATTGAGATAAAGACAAGCTAGGTTATCCTAATAACAACATCTATGGATTAGTTAATTTATTTTATTTATATCATAGTCTAAAGAATTATTAACTTTTTAAGTTTAAGTAACTATTAAATAATATTTATGTATCATTATTACTTTTTTACCTAATCTGATCCAGTTATTTGAATTTGACTATTTAATAATATACCAATATCTCATATAAATATATCATCTATGTTTATTTTTATTTTTTGTTTACTAAATATTTTTCAAAATTTTAAAAATATATTAACATTTGAAAGTTAAGACATAAAACAAATACACTAGGATACTATTAATTACAAAACAAACTCTTATACCGATCGAAAAGGATATATATTACAAGACAAAGATTGGTGAAATCCAACAATACAATAGAGTAAGAAGTTACATAAGACCTAGTTAATAACATTTATCCTAAATAACTTTTATTTTTATTTATATAAGGGCACGATAATTGACTAATGGGTTATAGTACATGAGAAGTACTAAGTTAGGATTAGCACCAAATATTTGTAAAAGGTCATCTCCAAATATAAGGTGACAGTCAACTCCTGCCTCTTACGTTTATTGTGGAATCTTAGCCCTTAAGCCTCTTTATGCTTTGATTCAACATTCTAGATAATACTTCTATACATAAAGTGAAAAATAAGAGAAATTAGAACTCTTCACTTAAAACCCTTAGCTCCTTAAAAATGATGTCGTTAGTTTATATACCATTCACCAGGATCGCAAAAGAAATAGTAAAAATACACTGGAAGTCAAAAGTTTATAAGATGTATTTGATCGAGTCAAAAGTTTTGTTGAAGTTAGTTTTCAGTACAAAATTTTTTAGTGTTGTTTTGTTCTTGTATTCCTTAAAGAGTTTCTATACAAATAGCAAATTATTTCCTATAAACCTTTCTTAGATGTTGTATATCTATAATTTTTTAAAAATCCTTCTCAAATGCTCGCTCTCTTTTTGACAATTTCTCTCTTTTTTTTTCAAAAAAAGAGAAATAAAACCAAAAAGTATATATGCAGATTCTAAAATAGCTAATTACATATAATTTATGGTCCCTTAGTATATCGTCAAACAAAGAATTTCGTAAGGTGGTCAACACCATGCATGAGTGGCCAGGTTATATGAAAGGAGACATATGAAGGTAGAAGAAGAGAAAAGATATATTCTAAAAGGGTATTAATTTATATTCTAAGTGTAAATAAAGAGAGAGTGAAAAAACGCGGAATGTGAGATCAAACCAACTCGCACCTGGCTTAGCATATGGTGAAGCAATTTGACATGAACCTACGGGCATTAGCATCTGCTGTTTCAGCCTCCTTAACTCAGGCTTATATACCCAATAAGAGTCTGTACGAGTCACCAAATCTTCACATCTAAATATCTCTTGCATTGGTCCACAAGAACTGATGAACACAGCATACACCGTCCGATGAAAATGAGGACTGACGTACCCATTTGCCACCACAAGATTAGCCACCACAAGATTCACTTGCAACCTGTACACGTCCCTAATCCCCTTTTTCTTTACTTCACTGCCACAAGGAACCCTGGCAACGATAACATCCAGGTCAACCTCCGCCGCCGTTGGCATCGGAATCTCCGGACATTTAGGTGGATCCCAATTTCTATCTTCCTCTATCCATTCTGGGAAGAAATCGTCCCACTTCAGATCCTTTGAAACGGTTTCAAAATCAATAGAAACCGTTTCTCCTAAGCCATGCAAGTTACTGTACGCTCGTTGTGTGTCATCGTCCACATTAACCAAACCAATCTTCAGTTTCTTGCTACCGATACCGGAAGCAACCAGGTCGTCAAACCATTTGTGGGCAGTGATCATCGAAGAAGGTTTGTGTTTATTGAACGACACTGACGACTTCAAAGACAAAGATAGGACCATGAGGCTTAACGAGAGGAATAAGAGAGATGGGATAAAAAGCTTAAGACGAGAAGAGTCCCGAGACCTGGGATACGCCATTCTTGGCCAGATCGAGTTCTTCATGTCAAGCCATTTATAATGCAACTGATGATTGACTAGAAGGATTTGGTACCAGGGAGTTTTGTGCATGGCTGCACGTTTGTATGTAGAGTTGGTCTTCTAGTTACTATGACGAGCATCCATTATAGTAAGTGACGCTTATTGTTTATTCCAGGGCATCTGCTTTCCATATTTAGGATTAAGTTAGGTGAGCATTTATAAAGTCGTGATGACAATCAAAATGGAGGCAGATAATGCATTTTTTGTTTAGGATGATTTGGAAAATTGTTTGGTGTTATGAAATATATGTCAGGTTGATTACAGATTGTGTACATGAACTAGAATAAGAATTTTATAGCATAGCTGAATTGGACTTCATTAATATCTTCTTTTTTAAAACTAATATTTCCTCCCCTTCTCTCTCTTATTTTCATAACGGCAGTTCCTTCTCACTTTTATTTTCATGACGGCAGTTTGTCAAATGGGATAAAAAAGTTAGGGATGGCAATTGGCACCAATTTTTCTAAAATAATTATTTTAAAATTAAAATATAGAATATTTTTTAATTGGATTCGAGTTTGGACTGCCTAAGTCCAATCTTACTAAAGACCCAATTTTTAAAAGTAAAACAATATTTTTTTGCTTAGAATAATTGAATTTCAAATCCATTTGAGTATAGAATTGAGCCATGAGTCAGTCTATTGAAAATAACTAAATTTAGGCCTATGAGTTAAAAATTGTCATCCTTATAAAAAATTGATCTAAACACTACAAGAAAAATGTCATTTAACGACAGATATTACTGACGGAAAACCTAAACATTCCGTTGGCAAGCCAAGTTAGCGACGGAATTTACCGACCGACCAAGGCGTCGTAGAAATGGCCGTAGGTAATAATTTCTAACGAATAACAGAATGTCCATCGGTAAATGTACTGACAAACAATTTATGTAACTGTCGGTGAATATACCAACGACTGTTTGTGTGGTCGACCGTCGGTAAATTTTCGACGGTCAAAATTTGTTTGTCGGCATATTTACAGACGGTATTGGTTATTCCGTTGGCAAGTTTATTATAACATTACCGACGGTTATGTTTGTTCTGTCGGTGAGTATATCGACGGTTATTTCGCGACAAATCCTATCGGTAAAGTTGGCAACAAAATTGGTTATTTTGTCTGTTACTTAATGTCAATATTACCAACGGTTTGTTATTTTCCGTCGGTAAATAGAATTGATTTTACTTATGCATTTTTGTTTTTCCGTCAGTAAATTAACAATTTTTTTTAAAATATCCCGTCATTAAATTTTATTTGTTGATCTTATGGTTGATGCATAATTTAAACAGTTATGAATTATTTGTGCATAATATTTATATTTGTTTATACATTTAATTTGTTTAAACAAAAAGTTGATTGATGATATAAAGTTAAAATTATCTTAATTGATAAAAAAACATTAAATTTTACATGATAAGTATTTGTAATTAAAATGAAATGACTACAAGTATATTATTGATTTGGTGACCGCGGATGCTCTAATTTGGTATCATCATTTGGAGCTAGATCAAACCAGTCAAACTTAAATATCATATTTCGCTTTATTGGCAACGCAGGGTACTCAGTTTCAAGTATCTCAATAATTTTACTATAGTAATCCATCAATTCTCTATGTATGCAAACTTCACTATTTATTGTTGTCATGCTATGACCATGATATTTGTATCCATTAACAAATACACCAAATACAATTTAATAGTTTGCAAAGGTCCTTTCACAAGATCACATATGAATTTGTTCTTTATTGGATTTTCTAAGGCCTATATAAAATAAATTATCATATTAAATAGTATAATGTCATTTGAACATTTAAATTTAATAATTCAATCATTTCAATATTTGTAAGTAAAAACTTACATATTTCTCATACCATCGAGGAAAGTGTCTTCTAACTTCTTTATTAATATCATCCTGTGTTTTGTCAGGCATCAGCTCAAGTAATAATTCCTCGTATAATCTAAAAACATTATTATGTATTTCAGATATGAATAACACTAAATTTCAAAACCCAAATAATCAATTTCAACTTACTACACGAAAGGTTGAACCTCTTGATAGTTTAATAAAATGTAACCATAGGTAGTCCTCTATTTCTTCCTCTATTAACATTCTTCTTGTTGAATGTCCATATGTTCGTCCAAGATATGTGAAAATGGATAAGTTACCATCAGTATCACCTGTTCCTCCCCCATCGTCATTACGAAGAACTTTTCTTTCTCTTGTGTGAAAATGCGACTCAAAATAATGTGAACAAAATGTACTTACTTCTTCCATTAAATAAGCATTACATATCGAACCTTCAACTCTAGCCTTGTTTTTGACATATTTTTCAAGTGATACAAATGCCTACATTAGCGAATAGGATTATTATAATTATATTATTAAAACATGTTATTACTTCAATTTAAATGTTTAATATAATTACCTCAAACGGATACATCCATCGATATTGAACTGGATCAGCAAGTTTAGCCTTATGTGCTAAATGCACAACTAGATGCTCCATATAGTCAAAGAAGCTTAGAGGGAAAATGTCTTCTAATTTGAACAAAATTACTGGAATTCCCCTTTCTAGTTTTTCCATTTCAACCAACTTTCTTTCAGAGGATGTTAAGCTTTTGAAAAACAAATTTAATTTTGTTATAACTTCCCAAACCTTATTTGGTAGAAACTCCCGAAACGCAATTGGAATTAGACTTCGCATAAACACATGACAATCATGACTTTTCATCTCAAATAATTTATACTTCCTCATGTCCACACACCTTTAGAATTTTCAACCATTCACACAAATTTTCCTTTTGCTTTTTGTCCAAGGTGTAACATGTTTTTAGATATTTACCTGTGTGAAAACCTTTATCTAACTCATTCCTTCTAAAAAAATTTTTAAATCAACTTGTGATTTTGCATTGTCTTTTGTTCACCCTTCAATGTTCATTATGGTATTGAACAAATTGTCAAAAATATTGTTTTCAATGCGCATCACATCTAGATTATGACGTATCAAATTAGTTTTCCAATATGGCAAATCCCAAAAGATGCTTTGTTTTCTCCAACCAAAGAGTTTACCAA
>JANIJF010000006.1:39225760-39238294 GCA_024520955.1 Erythroxylum bequaertii
CTACATATTTTTAATAAATATATATTGGTTTGTATTTTATATCATTTATTTTATATAAATATTTTTGTATAATTTATAGGTAATTCTATCCTACACTTCATAAATGATTATGCTATAATTTATAATTTAGGAATTCAAAAAAATATAACTTCAATTTTCAGATTCCCTTAAAATAAATTTATTTAAAATTTTGGGCTAACTCAGGCCCTACAGGCTATTTGTGGCCTGCCCGAAACGAGCGACGGCCGGTTGATTTTGACTAGCCACAGGCACCCTTGGCCCGGCCCATTGCCACCATTCCTATTTCTCATAAAGGAAGACAATACCCACCAACAGAGACTTCAGTTGTGAGTTGAGACTAGTCAATGCTTAAGTACATAGCCCAAAAAATGTTTTTTAAAAAAACCTACCATAGTCAACATAATTATCAATAAAAACAGTAAATGCAACAAAACCCAACTAAAGAGGTCTACTTAAGGAACCTTAGTAATGCCATAATGGATGCAAAAATAAAAGATGTCAAACAAAAAGGAATGTCATTTTTTGTTATAAAGGGAAATTAAACCGAAATTACACAACTAGACGAGGGAAATAGATTCCCGAAGAATACTTTAATAGGATTATGTGGCATCTGATAAGTGTAGTGTCAAAGTAAGTGACGCAACATCAAAATGACCTGCACATTTAGCAAATCAGTCGACACATCTGTTGCTCTCTTGATATATGTCGAGATGAACAATAGTCTAGTTCCTAGTAAACAGTTCATAAATGCCCAGGATTATAGAGTTGTGGGAGCTGGCTCGGTGCTCTGAGGAGGAAAGGATGAAGTGTTGAGCTAGCGTGATATTCTTAAAGATGTGATTAAGGAATTTTAAGTGTAAAAAAAACTGGTGGATAATGGAAGCTCCATTGATATTCTTTTTTATGAGGTCTTCAAAGCAACGAGACTTGAATCATAGTAGCTTCACCAGAAGTCTTTTCCTTTGATCAGTTTTGGAGGAGATCAAGTCTTAGCTAAAAGGAAAATAGATCTTGCAATTTCAATCAACGAGATATTTATGGAAGACAGAATGCGTTTGTTATCTGGAAGACATGTATTCCTATGATAGCATATACGTTGTTAAAATGAAAAATATTATAATCTCAATATCAGCCAATCCTAGATAACCGTAAATTCATACTTATCAACATTGAAAAGGCAAGAATTTGGTGAAAGTGAAAAAATGGTTTTGAATTTACTTAGTTATAACAATACCAATTTCATGGAATTTGGATCTTATGAAGTTTTTTAATATGTAAACGAATTGATAATAACCGAAATTCTAATTTCAGTTGCCTTAGTCTTTGGTGCCATCTAAAGCTTGTCTTCTCTTGAAACCAAACTGCTGTCCATTTAGCTAATCTATTCCCCTTGCCAATTGGATTGGATATTATGTTTGGCCATAAGATCTTAGAACTTTCACGCAGATGTAATGCTTCATATAGAATATTGGTGACTTTCATATAATTTATCATCTTAGTCTGCCTTCATCTAATCTCTACTCCATTTGCAATGTTGAGAGTAATGGCGTGATACAGGAGAGAGGACTGCAATATCCTCGCAAACGAAAAATCTACATTAACCTATCTTGACGAGTTAAATTCTCAACAGTTCGCTGGTAATTTTGGCACGGATGGGATTTAGGAGGGGAACCAAATTGATTCGCAGACATGCTTCACTTTATAAGTATCTGCTTATCTTGGACATAGCAAAAGAGTTATGGATTAGTAGAACATATAAAGTTTTTAAGGTACACAATCTAAACCCTAGACTTGGATAATTACTAGATTCTACTTAATATTTTGAAAACTAGAATGAAAATTAAACTAATAAAATAAGAGTAAAATTTACAATTCAATTTGAATTTTTTAAAATTAATACTAATTTAATTTAAAACTTAAAGTTTAAAAATTCAATTATTACTCGGCCGTTATAAAATTAATATATAATAATAATTGAACAAAATTTAAAAAGATTATAAATATTAATCAAACTAAAAATATATACAATTTAAAATTACCCAATTCGATTTTTCAATGATTTTCACTCATCATTATAGATAGGTCCTACAAATAATAAGCATATTGACAGATACACGGAAAAGAAAAGTACCTTTTAAAGGAAACAAATAAAACTTGTGCTAAACAAAGACCAGAGCATTAAATATACATATTTGTTAGCAAAATGAGAAAGCTAACACCAAAAGCTTTATGACACCATTCGCTACTCTTTCCGACAGATTATTTACAGATGGTCTGCTTGGAGTCATATCCCTTCCTGATGGAACCTTGCCTTATTCAGAGCTTCCTTATTTTCTGTGGACATTCAGAACATAGCTTAAAACATAAAAACTTGTCATAAAACACTGGAAATTGCAAGATTGGTACAAATATACCATATGTTCAGTCACTATTTCTGAAGACTAGACCACATACTGTCAAAAAGTGAAGGTGATGATTATGTGGTCACATTCACGTGCAAGTCATCCAAATGGAAAAACGATTCCAACCAAAAGGGAAAAATGCGAAAGAAGAACTGCCTGGCTAACATGTACATTATTCACCAAAGATAAATATTAACAATAAGTTAATTGCAGGAATGTAAAAACTAGGCGTTTCCAACACAAAAGCATTGTCAATAAGTTCAAAGAACTCACAATTGCGCAAATTTTATTGTACAATGATTAGAGATCAGATGATGATTGTTGTTTCTCTGATCCTTGTTGTGGCCATATCTGTGCCATGTAAGGCTTAGACTGCTGAGCGCACACAGATGGGTCCAACACAGGCTTACCCATCATCATTCCTGGAGCTCCAACCTGAGGTGCATGCTGAGATGGATAGCAGTAAGGGAGAGCATCAGAAGGCCCCCCAAAAGGCACTGTTCCTCTTGTGGTTGATGCCAGGACTTCATCTTTCATTTCCTCCCGGGGCACAATGTCAACCAAGAAGTCAAATATATCAGTTCTAGTGATTGCTGCAGCTATGTCATTCTTTTGAAGCGTCCTCCTTTTGTTCTCCTCTGTGTGATTCCAAGACCGCAGGGTCAGTTCTAGGATAAACATTTCACAAGCTCTGGCAAATATGACAGGGGCTTCAGCTGAGATCATCCTAACATCCTCATCAGCCTTCATGATTTTCTTGATCCTTGCTAAGGGAAGGCTATGATTTTTGAAGTCAGAAACTTTATCAATTTCTTGATACTGAGTTGCCCAAAATGTATGAAGTTGTTGCAGTTGCTGCTGCTGCTGTTGCTGTTGGTTGTGAATCTGCTGGTAGGCAAGTTGGTGTTGAGCAAACTGAGCACCCGCAGGCTGACTGATAGGATGCATGGCCCCAGCTGATGCAGTAACTGATCCAGAAATTGCAGCAGCAGGCATTTGGTTTGCCTGATACGCGCTTATGCCATATGACAGTTGTGCTGCACTATTACCAATCCCTATAGCTGGTGTTTGTCCATGCCCTGGTTGATCCATTCTGATCCAGGTAAAATCAGCAGATGAAACTTAATGCCTATGCCACTAATAAAATAAGGAACATCAAAGAATTAGGAACATATATATCATCATAAAAACACAGAAACAGATTGCACACTGGAAGGAACTGCAGAATGGAATTGATATGAAGGTGAAATCTCAATCTTCTAACCTATGGTGAGTTACATCTGAAAATATACCAAAGGTATGTTAAAAAACTTGTAATATGTTTTGAAAAGGGAAACTCCATCATTGTTAACATTCTGGAGCAAGAAAGGCAAACACAGAGAATAAAGATGCCAAAAGCAAATTCGTTGCTTGCTTTTCCATACCAGGGAGTGAAGTTTTTTCTTTAATCAAGGAAAATTTCAGCACTAGTTTTGGTGTTCAATAACGCATGAATTGCATGCAGAGTAGTAACAACTTTCCCTTAATAATTTCTAGGAATGCAAATATTTTCATGTAGAAACGAGTATCAAATACCAACATTAATAGCAAATTTAGAAAGGAAATTAAAAGGAGTATATAGAAATAATCAAGCCAGCCAGAAGCACAAACCATTTGCAAAAGCTCTTATCTACTATTACCATCTAATTCTATTTAACTGTGATTTGCATATCTGCAATTGAATACAGGAGTCAATGAAGCATTTCGGAATAGTTGCAGTTGAACAGTTAACGGGTCCAAATTGTTTAGATACCATACTGAAGAAGGATACATTTCCGCTTCAGAGACATTATCTTATGCAAGTCATGTTCTATTATTCTAGACAAAAGGCACTAAGACATACGAATGATTACTTGCTTAATAAAATTCCCGATGAAACACTCAGAAATCAAAACACTGAGGCTACATAATGAAAACGATTATGAAATTAACATAACAACAAAGAGAAACTCCAAAATTTTAAAACGTTGTCATCTGTAATGAACAAAGAGAGAGGATTGAATATAACTAAATCAGAACGGTTATCTATTGATCTCAATCCAAGCTACTATAACTATAAGCTCGAGTAAGACGAAGAGTGATCTTCTGCTTCTTCTTTGTGTTCTTGCTCTTAACCATTTTGAAGTGGACATGAGACAATGCAATCCAGCAAATAAATGATTGCAATTCATTCGAAGATGAACCACAACTCTTAGAGAAAATTTCAGCACATTTGGTTAAGGACACCTCATTTTAATAACAGAGCCTCATCCAAAGTAGCAAAAGAATGTTGATCGACGTTGTGACAACGATCCAAAAACAGAGGATCAGAACCGTAACTAGAACCAATCCCAACCCGCAACTGCCTTTTATTGAAAAGGAGAAATATAAACAACATTTGCAAGGAGAATACGACCCAGAAAACTCTCGAGTCTATTCATGCTCATGGTCATTCAAACCAAGTAGAAAGTTTGCAAATTGCATAGGTTTCATGAGAAAAATAGACAGTAAGTTGTACGTTACCTTTTCTGCTAACAGAGGTTGTGCTTTTCTTACTGCCTAGAAGATTGAGGATCTGAGGAAAAGAGAAAGGAAGGGTAAATATAAAGAAGGGGGAGTAATTAATAAGAGATCCGCGGGGATTTTACGATTTGCTAATCATGGGTTTTCATTATTTTTGTCCAAACAGTGAAAGATCAGATTTGTAGATTCTTTGGGGGATGAGGGATCAGCAAAATCGGATCTTTCGTGAAAAATGATGAGGCTATTTTTTGGTTTATATTGATTCTGCTTACTGCGTAGAGAAAGTACCAAACATAAGCTGATTGTTGGATCTGGACTTTCGAGTCTGTCTTACATTGTCGGGTACAAACTTTGTACGGGCTTCTTCCTTTTCTTTCCTAATTATTTTCTTTTTGTGTATACATGATGTTACCAATAAATACATACCCATTCCAATCACATATCTCTATTATTTTTCTTTTACATTTTATATATCAAAAAAGAATGTTTCAATTTGACTCATTTTCTTTATCAATAATCTATCTAATTAAGTAATGCTTTTATCAAATGTTATCACATAACACTAACATTTTCTACAAAGGTTCTCCTTTAATTTGATTTTTATTTTTTTATTCTAGACAAATTTTCTTTGTCTTACTTTTGTAATTAATGGTTATACTGGCCTTTTCCGCTTCTCGTTTTTTATTGCTTCTTTTCTTCTTTTATAAATGAAACCATATCTAATATTTAACTTTCTATTTCCTTCGATTCTTAGAATTAACCCTTATTTTATTTCTTTTTTTTAGTTTTTATCACGTTCCCACTCTATATCTTACCCAACTTCCTGACCTGAAATTTATAGGGTTCAAATATTGATTTCCTCTCTTCAGTTTTCCAATTTTGGTCTTAACTCATACCTTCCTCTCACTTTCGTCATCCCTTAAATTTATTAGACTTGGTCCTCTTGATCAAAATTCTTTATTCTCACACTCTCTCCTTTCTCCTGTACCATCTTAAGCTTCCATTCCTTCTCCCTCTTCCCCCTTCGACCCTAGTTGTTCCTAAAACATGGTGTTATGTAGTTGAGATTAAATCTTCATCTGCCAGAAACACACAGATCAGTCAGGCGGCAGCAGCCAATCCTGATATAGCTGCCGTCACGGCACTCGCGCTACAACGGATGGGTTTGCAGTTACCTGTCACTCTCCCACCAACACATCACGATTCCCACACACAATCTTCGCACCCGAATGATCCATCACAACCTCAAAACCAAGATCAGGAAGAGCAGAGCGTAGCCCTGGAGGACAACGCCGAGACCAATTCGCATCCTAACTCCCAGCACCCCCTAGACGCAAATCCTCCTGCACCACAACAAAGCTCCCTCACCCGTAGACAGATAGAGAAAGCGGTTGATCTATTGATTCGCCAAATCCTACAGTCTCAGCCGGAACAACAGCAGACCTCCGCTCGGCAGATTGGTGTGATGGCCAATCGCCAATCTGCTGAAGCCCTAAAAAAAATCGTGGACGACCGGATCAACATGGCCATGAATTCCCGTCCAGATCATCCATCAGCACAGTACAGCTATCCTTTCATCCTGACGATCTTGGATAGCCTCCCAGCGGTCGGTACCAAAATACCGACGCCTGAAAAATATACTGGAAAGACCGATCCCCTAGATTATCTGCAGCACTTCCAGTCGGTGATGAACCTACATTGCGTCCCCGATGCCATTCAATGTAAGGCATTATGTACCGCCTTTCAATAAGGAGCTCGGCGATGGTTCAATAGTCTACCCCCGTGTTGCATCACTTGCTTCGAGGATTTTAAGCTACTATTCCTCAATCAATTTGCTACAAGTAAACGCCCGCAGAAGACTGCTTTGGAAGTGATGCAGTTGACCCAAGGAAGGAACAAAAGTTTGAGGGATTTCATCACTCGGTTTAACAATGAAGCTGTTGAAGTACCTGACCTTACTTGCTCGTCCGTGTTGGCCGCCCTCATGAGCAACACGAGGGATGAAGAGTTCAAAAAATCATTGGCCCTCGATTAGCCAAATACAATTCAAGAGATAAGAAATCGGGCGGATAAGTATATCCAGCTTGAGGAAGTGTTGAAAAACAAAAAACGTAGAGCAGACGACCGCTGGCTGAGTGGCAGAGCAGATGATTCACAAAAGCGACAGAAGGATCAGCCTAGCTGGAGGAAACCGACCGATCGACAGGGACAAAGACAAGTATCCTTCACCTCGCTCAACAGGCGATATGCTGAGGTACTGGCAGCCATGAGAGCAGATGGGGAACCCCTCCGAGAACCTAACAAGTTGAAAACTCCCCTCAAGAAGAGGGACCCTGATTTATATTGCCGCTTCCATAGAGATGTCGGTCATGACACGGAGGATTGCTGGGACTTAAAGAAATAAATTGAACTTCTTATCCAAAGGGGAAGGCTGGCAAGATTCTTGAAGTGCGGAAAAAATGCCAATCGAGATAATGACGGTAGAAGCGGTTGGTCTGACAATTGGCGAAAGCCTTGGAGGCAAAACGACAGGAATGATGGCGGGAGGCCGAATATAAATACGGACGATCGACGCGACATGAGAGGACAGTCCAGGGCAAGAGGTGATGGAAATGCTGGACAGCAGGATGACCGACCGGTTAGGGTCATCAACATGATTTTTGGTGGAAGTGCAGCAGGTGGGTCTACTATTAAAGGAAGAAAGAGGTATGCTAGGCAGGTCGATAACGACTTATCGACAAAGAAAAAGAAACAGATCGATGAGGCGATTTCATTTTGGCGGATCCGACCTTGATGGCGTCAGCTATCCTCATGATGATGCACTAGTGGTCACCTTAAATATGGACGGTAGCGAGGTGAAACGGGTAATGATCGATACAGATAGCTCGGTCGACCTACTGTATTACGATGCCTTCAAGCAGATGGAGATATCGGAGGATCGACTACTGCCAATAGAGGGACCCATCAAAGGGGTAATGGGAGCATCGGCCTACCCATTTGCCCGAGTCTTCTTGAAAGTAATGTTCAGACAAAAGCCATATCAGATAGAGAGGGAGGTCGAATTCTTGGTTGTGAAGTTTGTAGGGGCGTACAATGCAATAATTGGAAGAGCCACCTAAAACGCCCTCAGAGCAGTCGTCTCAACCTACTATCAAGCAATGAAGTTCCCAACACCCCATGGAATCGGTGTTGTCAGGGGTCAGCAGAGAATTGCTAGGGAGTGCTACTTAGCGGAAACAAGGACACTCGATGGAGCAGTAGTATTGACGAGCTCTCTCGATGTGAGAGCCGATGAAGAAACTGAGAGGATGAACCCGGTAGAAGAAACACAGCGGGTCATATTGGATAAAGAAGATCGATCCAAATTCACAAATTTGGGTTTCGAGCTTGAAAAAGGCCTGGTCAAAGAAATCACAGAGTGTTTGAAACAGAACAGATCGTTCTTCGCTTGGGTACCGAGCGATATGCCCAGAATTTGTCGATCGGTAACATCACATTCTCTCGGTATTCGAAAAGAGTGCAAACCGGTCAGGCAGAAGAAGCGGTGGCAGAGCAAAGAGAGGCAGGAGGTGATCGACAAAGAGATAAAAAAACTGCTTGATGCTGGGTTCATTCGGGAAGTCAAATACCCCGAGTGGTTAGCTAACGTGGTACTGGTTAAGAAGAAAAACGGAAAGTGGAGAATGTGCATCGACTTCACCGATTTGAACAAAGCATGCCCAAAGGACAGTTTCCCCTACCCAAAATCGATCAGCTGGTAGACTCTACGTCGGGGCATGAGCTCCTCAGCTTCTTGGATGCCTTCTCTGGTTATCATCAGATAAAAATGAGTCTCGAAGACGAAGAAAAAACGGCTTTTATAACTGACCAGGGCACGTATTACTACCAGGTGATGCCGTTCGGCCTGAAAAACGCAGGGGCTACTTATCAGCAGCTCGTTATGGAAGTTTTTAAGAAGTAGATCGGCAAAACAGTTGAGGCTTACGTGGACGACATGGTGGTTAAAAGCAAGACAGCTGCTGAACATGTGGAAGATCTCAAAGAAGTATTCAGACCCTCAATAAATTTCAGATGAAGTTAAATCCTGAAAAATGCGTCTTTGGTGTGGCATCCGGCAAATTCTTGGGATTCATGATTACTCAGCGGGGGATTGAAGCAAACCCAGAGAAGATCGAAGCCATCATCCAGATGCCCTCACCGCGATGCTTGAAAGATGTTCAGATTTTGACCGGACGGATAGTTTCTTTGAGCCGATTCGTCTCTAGGATGGGGGACAAGTGCCTCCCATTCTTCAAAATCTTGAGGAAGGCAGATGTGACCCAGTTTCAATGGCCGAATGAGTGCGAGAGAGCATTTCAACAGTTGAAGCAATATCTGACCAGTCCACCCAATCTGTAGAGCCCTGTTGAGGGGGAGAATCTGATTGTTTATCTGACAGCCACAGAAGGGGCGATCAGCGCAGTTCTCGTTCGATCGGATGGAAATGAACAATTTTCGATCTACTACGTCAGTAAGGTGCTGAATGGGCCAGAAACGCGGTATGCACCCATTGAGAAGCTAGCCCTTTCGTTGATAACTGCAGCGTGGAAACTTAGGCCCTACTTCCAGAGTCACACCGTCGAAGTATGGACCGACCAACTCCTCAGGCAGTGCCTTCAGAAGCCCAAAACCTCTGGGCGGCTGGTAAAATGGGCGGTAGAGCTGGGGGAGTTTGATATACAATATAAGCCGCGGACGACGATCAAAGCCCAAGTATTGGCGGATTTTGTAGCAGAAATGAGTCAACCTACCTCGAATGAACTACACCCTACTTGGAGCTTATTTGTTGATGGATCATCTAATGCTGAGGGATGCGGGGCAGGAGTGGTCTTGATCAGCCCACACCAGGAAGAAAAGGTGGAGTATGCTCTCAGATTAGAGTTTAAGGCATCCAATAATGAGGCGGAATACGAAGCGCTAATAGCCGGTCTTCAGTTGGCAAGAGAGATGGGGGTGAAACATTTGAAGGTGTACAGCGATAGCCAAATAGTGGTCGGTCAGGTCACGGGACAGTATGAGGCCAAAGGGAACAACATGGTCAAATATTTGGAATTGGCGAAGCAAGAGCTCAGCAAGTTTGACGACTACTCGGTCAGCAAGATAGAAAGGCAGACGCGCTTTCCAAAATGGCCTCCGATCAAAATGCAAAGAATAACATTTTGGTCGAGCGGCTAGACCGGCCTAGCATTCAGAAAGCCAACGAAGTCCTTGAAACAGATGCCGAGCGATCGAGTTGGATGGAACCGATCAGACAGTACCTCCTTAAGGGAACGCAGCCAGAAGAAGCCTTGGAGGCCAGGAAACTAAGGGTAAAGGCCGCTGAGTTTGTGATCGTTAATGACACCCTGTACAAGCGCTCTTATGATTGGCCACTACTACGTTGTTTGAGCGAAGAAGAGGCAGAACGAGCCATGGCTGAAGTCCACGAAGGGATGTGCGGAAATCACTTAGGAGGCAGAATGTTGGCTCATAGACTGATTAGACAAGGGTACTACTGGCCGACAATGAAGAAAGATTGTCAAGAGAAAGTTAACCGATGTGAGGCTTGCCAGAAGAATAGCAATTTGTCCCATCAACCGACCGAGCAGCTGAAAATTGTGAGCCACCCCATTCCCTTTGCTCAATGGGGAATGGACATACTAGGCCCTTTTCCCCTCGGTCCTGGGCAGAAGAAGTTTTTGATAGTAGCGGTCGAATACTTCACCAAATGGGTAGAAGCGGAAGCGGTTGCTACTATTACTGAACAAAAGATAGAGAACTTCGTAAGAAGAAACATACTAAGTCGTTTTGGGATGCCTATGGTGCTGGTTACAGACAACGGTCGGCAGTTTGACAATGACAAGTTCAAAGATTTCTGTTACCGACTGAAGATAAGGCTCCAGTTGACTTCAGTGGCTCACCCTCAAAGCAACGGTCTAGCAGAAAACACTAACAAGAAGATAATGAGCGCTCTCAAGAAGCGCTTAGATGGACGCAAGACTTGGGTAGATGAATTAGATGAAGTACTGTGGGCATACAGAACTACCCCAAATGGAGCCACAGGAGAGACGCCGTTCAGAATGACCTTCGGGGCAGAGGCCTTAGTCCCAGTAGAAGTGGTATTACATAACCAAAAAGTGTCGGGTGGGTACTTGGGCTTGGTTGGCCATGTGATGCAAATGGCTCGAATTTAAGACCAACATAATGCTATTTTAGATAAACTTATTCAAAATGATGTTATTTTTATTAGATGGTCGAGCTCTTTGGACTTTTCGAGTCAAGACTTGAGATGGGCCATTAAGTCCAAGTTCGACTAGAAACCGAATCAAATCGAATTGGACCAACCGAGTTCTATTGTTAATTGCAATTAACTTAAACTTTATCTACTGACTTTTAACCGAGTCCAAAACAAGATGCCATCATTTCTACAACAAAAAATTTGAGTACACATGCTGGACCTGAGATTGAATTTGGTAATTCCATTGGAGCCACCTTACTTACAATAATGAATAAGAAGATGGAATGAGAGTTCAAATTCAAACATATCTTGAAACAGAGCGTTCCTTATTAACTTCTTTCACGACTTTGTTCAAAACCAGCATTTATAACAAGAACTAGTAATTATAGCCCAAGAAGCTTATAAGCAACGACTCTTCTTTTATGTCTCGTCAGCTTGGAAGTGAAGTCTTTGCCTTCCCTCTACGTCCCTTCAAATGAGCAGTCAACATCAGAAGCATAAAGAGGGACCAAAATGTATGCTTCGGTTGGACCAACCGGCAAAATGATCTTATTGTATTAAAACCTGAAGCCTTGCAAGGAAAGCTACAAAAAAAGGTTGAAGGGATAATGGGATATGCTTAAAAGGGTTTTTTTTTCAGCACAAAGGGATAATAATTTATAAATTATGTGTTTCAATTAAGTTATGGTTAGTGATTCAAAAATAAATAATTGATTCAATCTAGATTATGTTTTTTAATATGTATATATTATTATCAGTCAATTAATTTTTTTATTGTAAAAGGTACCAAATATCTTTTAACATTTCTTTTTTTTTAAATAGTCTCTATTATCAACCTCTACGTTTACAACAAAATACCAGACAAATCCTAACATTTCGAAGCATTAAACCTTAATGTTTTTATTCAAAACGAATACTAAGCGGGCTAAAAATATAACTGAAATAACTTTCTATCAATTAAATATCACAATAATATTGATTTAACATTATTTTTATTTTTTAAATAAAAGGTAAACTTAACTATTACGTATATAAGAAGTGGAATTATTAATTAAAAAAACTAATTAATAATTATATGACAGTAAAACTAACTTTTGATTTAAAAAATATATAACTAATATTATGTCATTATTGACATAGTATTTAACTGACAGAGAGTTAACTAGGTTAACTTTTTCGTTCATTTCAAATTTATGCTGAACGTTTTGAAAACGTTAAAGTTCAATTTGAACACTTCAAAAGATTAAGGTTCAAGTTGTATTTTATTGTAAACGTTGAAGTAGAAATTGCACTTTTAACCAAATAATACTAATG
>JANIJF010000006.1:40169263-40180572 GCA_024520955.1 Erythroxylum bequaertii
TACTTATGCATTATGGTTGTAAGATCACCAAACACAATAGGACAAATTCTAAAAGCCCAAGTAAATTTGAGAAATGAAAAGGAAACTACAATAGGCAAAATAGAGCATACTTAAAGAAGTCCAAATTTCATAGGTAAAGGAGGCAAAAATTTCAAAACCAATTCTAGACTAAGAGCAAGAAAGAGTGAAACTCCTCAGGATAAATCCACTATTCAATGTTACAAATGCAAAAAGTTTGGTCAATGTCAATCTGAGTGCAAGTCAAATATTCAGTGCCATAATTGGAAAAAATATAGTCACTATAATAAAGAATGTCGTGCCTGAAGACAAGAACATAAAGATAATAGAGCTGGAATCGCTGAGAATAATAACCTAAAAACCTTGTTGATGGTCACTCAAGAAACCAGTAATAGTGATAATTGTCAATGGTTGGTAAATTCGGGTTACAGCAATCACTTCAGTGGAAGTAAGGAAGTTTTTTCCGAATTACATGAGTCCTTTAATTTTTTAGTAAAACTTGTCAATAACTACCAGATTCCAGTTTTAAAAAAAGGAAAGATTGTTATAAAGTTGAAGAATAGGTCTTTAAATTGTATTTCTAATATGTTCTATGCTCCTACTCTTTGCCAGAATCTATTAAGCGTTAGAAAACTATTAGAAAAGGGTTATGATTTACACTTCAATAAAGATGGATGCACCGTGAGTGATATAAAAATGGAATGATTCTAAAGGCAAGAATGACATCTAATCATCTATTTCCAAAATACCTTAATTACGATAATACTTCTTGCTGTAATACAATGACTATCAATGATAATTGGTTATGGCATATGCGAATTAGACACTTAAATTTTGGAAACATCAAGTTTCTTGCAAACAAATATTGGGTTTCAGGCTTGCTAACCATTTAAGTTCCTGACTAGATTTGTGAGTCATATGTATATGTGGAAAAAGCATAAAGATCCATTTCCTACAAAGTACACATGGAGAACCAAACGTCCGCTAGAGCTTGTGCATTTAGATATATGTTGTGTGGAGGTTTCATCAAAATGAAGGTATTAAATACTTTATTACATTTATTGATGATTATAGTAGAAAGGCATGGGTTTATTTTTGAAGTAGAAATATGAGGCATGTGAAGTACTTAAGAATTTTGTAGCATATATTAAATGTGGTTATTCTTTCAAGACTTTGCGAATGAATAGAGGCACAAAATATATTGTTTGTGTTGATTTCTTAAGAAAGCATGAAGCTAAGCATTATTTGATAGCTAGGTACACTCCTCAATAAAATGACGTGGTAAAAAGGAAAAACTGAACTATCATAGATATGGTGAAAACTATGTTATTTTGTAAGAAGTTACCTAAAAATTTTTGGGTAAAGTTCGTGGCTTGTGTGGTCTATATTTTGAATAGGTATCATGTTAAAAGTGTTCGTGATAAATCTCCACAAGAAGCATGGAGTGGACAAAAGCCTAATTTTAGTCATATAAGAGTGTTTGGTTGCATAGCATATTCACATATGTCAGATGAGTTGAGAAAGAAGCTAGATGGCAAGGCCAAAAAAGTATATATCTTCGTTACAACATGAAACAAAAGGTTATAAGCTTTATAATACAAAGAATTAAAAAGTGATCATTAGTTCAAATGTTAATTTTAAATAAGATGGAGTATGGTATTTAAAAAAAAGAAAAGAAATCATTGCTAGTACACATGTTCATAAACAATGAATTGGAAATGACTAATCAAACTGGAGAGTCATCTTCACCTTCAATTCCTGAAGAGCCAACTCATGTTGATCCTGAGGCGTCATCTCCTCCTACTTCAAATTTACTTAGGTGCTCACAATGAGAATGACATCCACCCTCTTATTTAAAAGATTATCAAGAAGGTAATGATGATGAAGAAGTTGTGACCCATTATGCTTTCTTTGTAGATTGTGATCCAGTAATGGTTGAGGAAGTAGTGAATGATGGTCTTTGTATTAAAGCAATGGATGAAGAAATATGTGCCATAGAAAAAAATAAAACATGGAAGTTAACCACTTTACCAAAGAAGCCTATTGGTGTCAAATCAGTATACTAGATGAAGTAAAATTCCAGTAGAGAAGTGGAATGTTTTAAATCAAGATTAGTTGTAAAAGGATACAAATAAAAGTTTGGTATCGATTATTCTGAAGTATTTGCACCTGTTGCCAGGTTGGATACTATATGGTTAATCATTTCAATTGTCACTTAAAGCAATTGGAAGATTTATCAAATGGATGTCAAATCGGCCTTTTTAAATAGTTTACTTTAAGAAGAAGTATACGTTGAGCAAGCACCAGGATATATAAAGAAAGGAGAAGAAGATAAGGTTTATCGGCTAAAGAAGGAGTTGTATGGTCTTAAACAAGCACCAAGGGTATGATATACTCGTATTGATACTTATTTCATTGAACATGGTTTTTCATAAGTATCCCTACGAACATACTTTATTTATCAAGATCAACAAGGAAAGAGACATTGTTATAGTTTATCTTTATGTAGATGGTTTGATCTTTACTGGTAATAATTAAATATTGTTTTCAAAATTTAAGAAAGATATGTTTGCTCACTTTGAGATGACAAATATGGGATTAATTTCCTACTTTCTTAGGATCGAGGTAAAGCAAACAAATGAAGGCAAATTTATTTCACAACAGATTGAGAATCATGAGCAGATATATGGATTCATCACAACAATCTCATTGGCAAGCCGTAAAACAAATTTTAAGATATATTAAAGATACGATTGATGATGGCATATTTTATTGAAACAGTAAAAATATATGACTAGTTGGATATCTAGTGATTGAGCTAGTGACATTGAAAAGAGAAAAGGCACTTTCAATTGTAGAAGCAGAGTATATACCAGCAACAAATTGTGGTACTCAAATGATTTGGCCACAGATGATGCTTAGCGAATTAAGATGGTCCAGTGATAATCTACTGCGATAATAATTCAACAATTTCCTTAATAAAGAATCTAGTATTCTATGATCGAAGTAAGCATATTAACATTAAACATCATTATATTTGAGATTTGGTTAAAGACAAAAAAAAAAGTTGAATATTACACATTTGAAGATCAAATAACATACAGTTTCATGAAGCCCTTAAAAGTTGAGTTATTTTACAAGTTGAAGAACATCCGTGAAATAATTAAACCAAGTTTAAGAGAGAATGTTAGAAATTAAACTTGATTTAATATATATTTCAAGATTATGAGTTGTAATATGTTATATTTAACTTGGTCAAAATACCAAACCAAATTATTTTTGAACTCCTTTAGACAACACCATTGAAGCTAGCATTATAGTCAGTTATTACTGACTTTGCTTTTCTATAAATATAGTAATTTGCTCATTACATACATTGTAAAAAAATAAAAAGAAAAAAAGGTGTGGCGAATGTAAAAACTTTATAAGGTATCTAACTCCAACGAATTATATAGTGTGAAGTATTAATAAAATTTTAAGTATGTATTTTATTAACTAGTTTATTTTAGACAATTATAATTGCCAGCAGTCAGTGTTATGCCCAAAAAGTTCTAAAAATTACCTAGGCTATTCTACTCTCAAGTATACGAGGTAGTTGTAATGATTACCCAGGGTCGTCTCCCATGGAGATGAAATTGGTTCACTTAAATTAATCTCAAACAAAAATAAAAACAAATGTAATCCTAAACATTCTATCCCTATTTTTTGAGTTAAGGTTTTAAAGAAAATCACAAATTAGTCTGAAAAGTAAACGATTCAATCGGAAGCAAAGACAAATAGATTAATCAAAATGGAAGGCTCTTGAGAATTAATGTCGCTAATTTAATCTCCTATATATGATTAAAGGGTACTAAAATTAACAGTTGGGTTCTAAATTAACTTAAATAATGAACTAATCTAACTTTCATATTCAACAAGTTATCATTCGAATTAATTATGAAAAACTAACCACTAATTACCATTTAAGTTAATATATTTCTGGTTCTTAACCTAAGCATCCATAGTTTCTCGTTTTGTATTAAACTTTTTCTTTTGATCCTTTGTTTAATACTAAAATGATGTAAGGTTTGGTCATGCCATTACATTCATTCAGCATAGAAACTACAGCAATTAATAAGACAACAAAACCGTAACTCATTTATGCATAATTAATTAAAATAGCTACATTAATCCTCAATAAAAAGATTCAACCCATCATAGTATAAATGCGATTCATCATTCTCAAATACTTAAATCCCATATTTAGAATAAAAAAGAAGCATTAAGGCAACAAAACAGGGAATACCAAAATGGACTATCAATCTTTAGTAAGGAAGACAAGTTCAAAAGAAGAAGATAAAAGAGCTCAATAACAATAACAAAGACGAAACAAGAAATGATAAACAAAATAAACCCTTAGATGAGAAAGCTAGCAGTGGATCTCCTACCCAGCTTAGAACTATGGCGTTGGCTCTCGCCTTCTGCCTTTGCTCTACTTCTCACCTAACTGCTCCCTATTATGTTCTTCTTTTTTTTCCCTACCTCTGCTTTCTTGTTTTTGTCTCTGTCTCTCTGCCTCACCCCTCCCTATGTTCTTTTTGTTCCATCCGAATGTGTCTCCAGTGTGAGTGAAGAGTGAATAGTGAATGATGAATAATCTCAACCGCCACCCTATCCTTTCCTTTTGTAGTATGCTTCTAGGTCTAGGGTTTTGTGTCCTCAACCTCTGTAACTACCACGTAATAACTAAAACAATTATAGGAAAAATGTGTGAAGGTGGGTCATAGCTGTGACTTACATGTCACAACTATGACATATATCACAATCGTGACGTGGTAAGTAAAGTGATGCCTATTTTCACGCATAATTCGTTATGCCACATTCAAAAAATAATCCAATTAAGATCCATGCAACATCCACACTAATTTCACTTAATTCATATCAATTTTGAATTAAATCACAACCAATTTTAATATATGAAAACAAGTAAAATCAAACAAAATTAAACACAACAATTCCCCCACACTTATGCTTGTCCTTAAGCAAAATAAAAAACACTATATTATAAAAACACAAACAATGAAAATAATGATTTTCCCAATTAATAATCTAATATATCAACAATCAATTCAACAAACACAGCCTGAGAACTCAAAACTCATAATATTCCGTGAATAGACTATTCTCTACATGCTTAGCCAAAATGAACAAGTACTTCAACTCAAAGACTATTAACAACCGTGATAGATACTTGTTCCACTTTCCATTATCTCAAGCATTCAAAGGTAGTAAATATTCACTCATTATTCAATTCATGTAAGGCATCTACCACAGGCTTGCTTACTAATCCAATCTCCACCACTCATATCAAACACAAACATCAATATGAAGGTCTTTATTTTGGTTGTAATATGGCCGGGCTAAGGTAGGAAAAAGGAATATCACAGTTTAAAGACCATATAACAAAATTCTTTCATATACAGAACAATGAACCATAAAACACTCAATTCTGTCCTCTCATTTAACAAAATTTAACACTTCCCATTTTTACTTCTCTTCTTTTCATTTTCTGGTCATCTTCTCTTCCTTCATTTTCTTTTTTTATTTCCTTTTCTTCTTTTTCTTTTTTCTTTTTTTCTTTATTGTTTTTTCTTTTCTATTTATTATACTTTTCATTTATTTATTTAAAACAAGATCAAGTTTAGAAGAGAAAAATGTAGAGGAGAGATACAAATTATTACAACCCTACCCATTCCTAACTCAAAAGCCAACTATATACTATAATTCCTCCATATTTGTTCAAACAATTTTCCCTAAACCCAATAATACCCATTCAAATGCTCAATTCCTCTGTATGGTAGGTATGATGAAACAATTAATAATTAAGGTTAAGGCTCACATTTGGGTTTAAAGAAAGAAATGGTTTATGTTAAGCTCAAAAGGGCTACTAAGGGTAAAATTACGATGACTTTTTAAGCAAAAAGGTTATATTTTAATTGCCTTCATCATTTCAATCTTTGAAGACTGTGTGATCTTGACTAGTATTTGAAAGCAAGTTCTAAAGTTCCTTAATCATGAAAGAACACTCTCAACAAAGAATACTTGAATTTGGTGTTAAATATTTCTAAAGGGCTCAAATTTTTACTGAATGAAAAGTGTTGTTCATCTAACACAATAAGATAATGTCCTTTTAATCGAAATCCAAGTTAATTAGTCTAAGCATGCAAGTATACTCATTCCCTCATATATGCATTTCTAATCCCGATTGAGTTTATGTCATGACCATGCATCTCTAACTATTAAATGGGAAAACAAACACACAACACACAACTAATAATTATATTTTTTAAACTAATGCCCCCTACAATTAAACATCACATTGTTCCTATTGTGGTATAAAAAAGTAAAGGAGGGATCTAAGACACAAAATAATATGAACAAGGACAAACATTTAATAAAAATAATAAGTATATAAATACGATAATAAAGTATGGGTGGTGGCTGTGTTGATATGATGTGGAGCATGGCATCCTACAACAAGGAGTGGAGAATAGCTGTGAGGAAGATGAATAGAAGAAATTAGAAAGTAATCTTATGCACATAAAGCAAACAAATTAAGTCAAGTTTCACTAAAAAGGAATAACAAAACAATAATTGAAAAAAAAAACAAAAATTATATGGGTTGCCTCTCATTTAGCATTTCTTTATTGTCTTTTAGATGGACACCTCAAACGTAATGCTCAAGGTGGATCACCCAAAGTGATTGATTCCATTGTTTTCTTCTCTTCATTAGGATTTTTCTCCAAGAATTTGCCAACTTCTCCTTTAGCTGCATCGTCTAACAATTGACAGCACTTATCAATTTCTTTCACCAAGCCCAACTTCTTTTCTTCTTCTTCTTCTTCCTATAATGCAAAATCAAAATTTGCAGCATTAATTTGATCAAAAAAAGAACAATCTTCAGAAATAGTAGTAGTAGGAATAGGTTCATCATTAAAGATTGAAAATTCTACTGTTTCTCCCAAAACAGTCATGCTTAGTTTTCCATTCTTCACATCAATCAAGGTATTAGTAGTGGCCTTAAAAGGCCTCCCTAGGAATATGGTGTGCTCCTTCCCTTGCTATTTAACCTCCCCAATGCGAGGCCTAAAATTATACCCTAGTTTATATGTTACATGTTCATGAAAGTACATGTTATAGGTGTTAAAATTGTGTTATGATTTGAATGCGAATTTCATATGTCTAGAATTTGAGTCTAATGGATTATATTTAGTGATTTGGAGTTAATTGATACCATTAGAGAATTGAGGTATTATAATGTGCCATTTGGACTAGAAAATGTCAAGTGGCAAAACAAGTTAGTACATGAAAATTTAGATGATTAAGCCTATGAATTAGTGGCATCTGGCATGGAAATTAAGTGACAAATGGCATAGTTAATTAATCGACATATGGCAGCATTGGTTGAGTGAAAAATGGGAAAAAATAATTATGAGATTTGATAGATTAAATGGAGGGAAAATGGGCTACATGCTTTGGTGTTAAATGTCATGTTGAGATAGTGACATGTAGTAACATATGTGTTAAGTCATTGCAGGGAAATTTCTGCACCCTTCATGCTTGCCTTACTCTCAACCGAAACTCTCTCACTTACTCTCAAAATTTTGGATTTTTTCTTCAAATTGGATTATCAATACTTAAATCCTTGCTAGATACTACATAAAAAAGTAGGCACTGCTATTTTCTGTGCAATTGTCATGTTAGTGTTGAAATTTGGACCTTCATCTTGAATTTGTGTTGATTGCTTGGAAGGGCTGGAATAGCTGGTTCTTTGGTGTTAAAATTTGAAGTTAAGAAGGTAAGGGAATTATAAATTTGATAGCTTGTATTAATACAAGTTTTACGATAATTGAATTGGCATGAAATATGTGTTATGATGTTGATAATTGAGTGCTGGAGAATGATCCTTGTTTGGTAAATTCTGTTTTGGCTTTGATGTATGTAAGATAATGATTTGTGAGATGTCTAATGAATTATTTTTTAATTGGGTTTGGATATGAATTTGATAAGGGATTGAAGCATGAATAAGGTATAACTGAAGTGAAATTGATGGACTTTGATGAAGGTGTATTGAATCAAATATGAAGGAGGAAAATTTAGAAGTAAAATAAAGGTTGCGGGTGAGTGAACCTTCGACTCACTCATTCCACGATTTTTGGATTTATATGGCCCATTCCCACAGTCGTGGGAAGTACTTAGGAAGAAGCAAAGGTTGGTTTTGGGCAATTGTTGGACTATATAAGGTTAAGGTATTTTATAATGGTGTAATTAGACTTAATTAAGGTGTAAAATGAACCTAGTTTTATGTGGAATAAGTTAACTAAAGGTTAAATAAGGTTTGGATTAATAATTGAGGTGATAACCTAAGGAAGTTGATTTTTGACAGCAAAATAACTAATTTTGAACTTATGAATTGTTAAAGGAATGAAGTATACTTAATAATGCTAATGTGATTTAAAGAAGAAGAGCAATGTGTTGGTTTATGAATGTGTGTGAATTGGGAACTTATGTTAATATATGTAGTGTGTGATTACTTAATGATTTCATTGGTACATTATTGCAAATGTTTATGTTTATAAGGCATGTTAAGTTTGATTAAATGTGAATGAAAATATTCAATGTAAGCAAAATGGAATAAGTCATATGATATGCAGTATATCTTTCACATATGATTTTGGAATCCGAAATGTTTGTTTTAAAAATGCCAAGTCCTATTCACGAGCAAATAGGCATGCCTAGAAAGGTCTGTAACTGCTTTTGTAACTTGACACTAAGGTATCTCCTATAACTTGATTATACGGTGTCCCCTAATATTTGACACGACAGTGTCCCCTGATTTTGAGACATAAGTCTCTTCTATTATATGATACCAATCATAGGTATCTTTTATTGTGGTCTCATTACCCACTTCGGTAAAAAGAATTAGCAGGCTAACTTGTTTGGTATTTTGTTACATGCTCAGTTCTGATATAATCAAGCTCTGTTATGAAATAACTAAGTTTTGTTCTGATATAATTAGATACTATTTTGATATAGTCAAGTTCTGTTCTGATATTATGGTATTCTGTTATGATACTTGTAAGTTTTTCTCTGAAGTTAATGTATCTTATTTTGATATGTTATATTTTTTTCTAAGATACATATTGTTTGGATTGCGTTGAACAATTAAAGATTGCTTGAGATGTGATCTGATTCTGTATATGTGAATATTAGAAGACTATTAGAAACAGTCATCAAATTATATCTTGTTTAGTTAAATCCCCACTAAATTTATTCTTAGCACGGTGGTTTTTCCTCCGCGTAGGTTCTGATAAGAAGGTTTAAAAACTAGGACAAAGACAACCGCAGTGGCTAAGGAGATTGTGTTTTGTTTTGGAAATGTTCAGTTTGTTTTTAAGTTGTATTTAATGTAATGAGACATATTAGAATTTGCATTTTGTTTGATGGTTTGTAATAACTTTAATATAGGTTGGATTTGGATTTAAGGCTTGTATGTGATAAATACCATGTGTATGTTATGTTCTGAATATGACCTAATCTATCAAATGAAATATATGTTACTTGAGTTTCTGGAAATGCTCTAGCAAGTTTTAGATTATTTCAGTATTGTTTTTTAGGCATCTGCATATCCTCCTAGGGGGTATGTGGGTGTTACATTGTAACATCCCGTTATCCTATGTTAAGGGTTAGAGCCTAGAATAGTGTACATGAGAGATTATTGAGAAGTTAGAAAGTACATTTCATGCTCATGAATAATATATCATACACTCACATGGGAATATTGATTTTTGCACATTAAAATCATTATAGATGCATTCATTGATATTTTTCGGGTATAACTGATTTATAAGTGTAATTATATTTAGAATACTGGTTTATATGTGTTAAAAATTGATTTGGTGATTATAATTGTTAATCTAGAATTTTTGGTGAAATTTAGAAAATTTATGAAATTTTGGATTAGGAAAAATGCCAAGTGGTAAGACAATTGATAAATGGTAGTAAGAATAAGAGTGAAATGACATTGGAAATTTTTATAAATGGCATTGGGATTTAATAACATATGTCTTAGAAAATTAGGAGACAATTGGAGTTGATTAGACTAGTTAAATAAGATAACCTAGTTTAAACCCATAGAAATTGGACATGTGGAAAGTGACAAGTATCACTTGCCTAGCCATGTCTTTATCCCACGATTATTTTGGAAGACCAGGTTAATTGTTTTGTTCTTGCTTTCCTCTTCTTCTTCGTGACTTTCTTCATCTTCTTCAAGCTTCTTCACCTTCTTCATGAATTTTCTCACCAACCTCCACCAACGTTAAACCTAGCTCTCTCATCTTTCACTTGCTACTCTCACCTTGTCATCTTCTTCATTTGCCACAAGAAAACCTAAACCTCCCATCCTTCATGATGATGTACGTGGGTTACATGAGAAATTAGGGCTTCTTGGTGGTTTGAAGAACTTGGAGTTTTAACAAGTAAGTAACATGTTAATTTTCATGAGTAGTATGAATATGAAACAACTATGGTGATTAATTGATATTACATGGTCATAAGAATAGTTGTAAGATCCCATTATCTGTGGGAAGGTTAGAATAGTAAATATGAGTGATTACTAAGAGCTTAGAAAATCATTTTTTCATGTTCATGCATAATATAACATACACATACATGTGAATTGTGAAATTTTAGCACATGAAAATAATTGTACATGCATTAATTGACATTCCGGGTATAACTGTTTATAAATGTGATTGTTATTGAGAATTTTGATTTGTTTATATTGAAAATTGATTTGGAAAGTGTAATTGGTGATTTAGAATTTTTGGAGAATTTTAGAAAAAAATTCTGAAATTTCGGGGGTAATTTCTGGACTAGGGAAAATGCCAAGTGGCAAGATAATTGATTAATGGTAGTAGAATTTACTGTCAAATGGAAATGAAAATTTAGATAAATGGCTTTAAGAATTATTGAAAAGTATCATTGAAAATTTAGGAGACAATTGGAGTAAAAATTGGAGACAAATGGACTAGTTTAATAAAAGACCAAAGAGGAACCACAAAAAGGAGACATGTGGCAAGTGACAAGTGTCACTTGCCACACCTTATGCCTAACCCACGAAATTACTCAATATTCAAGACCATCTCTTTAATTTTTGTCTTTCACCTTATTCACTCACTTTCATCTCTTGAAATTTCTCCTCTCATCTTCTCCATCTACAATTTTCTCACCTTACCAACATTGGAGCTTAT
>JANIJF010000006.1:40222556-40240549 GCA_024520955.1 Erythroxylum bequaertii
ATACCTGATTTCGATTCCATCTATGATTCCGATATCATTTCCGAGTTCTAAACGAACACGAATCTCTCAGGATTTTTGTGGAAAGTGTTTCCCGACACGAGGTTTAGGTTTTTCTACAATTTTCTTAAAACATAAGCTCTCTTAATGGGTTAGATAATCCTTATGCTTACGATTGATACGAGCAATTGCAAGAGACCTTAACTTTTATATATAGTTTCTATATCGGACTTTCCCACCACAAGGCCGATATGAGTCCGATCCACACTAACTGAGATCTATTTTTCACCCAGACTTCGACCCATTGATTTAGATCATTTATTGAGCTACTTTATTATCTTTATCTAGATTAAATTACGCATCTTAATCGATAATTTATTAAAAACTGAAAAATGCAATTAATAGTTGTCAAACTTTATAGGAAAGAATAAAATTGTCCAACATTTTAACTAATCATTTGTTTAAAAAAATTATTAAGTGAATTTATCAAATTATTATATGTTAAATTGAATTTTTCTTAATAATTTAATAAGTACATACATGTGTGTGCGCGTGCACATGTGTGTATCCCTTAATTGCTTCAAAAGTTATCACATGGATGTGACTTTTTGATTCATGTTTTTTAAGCTCGTATACTTCCATCCATCAAAGCTTGATGATGAAGTAGTATTCTTGGGCTCATATCTTAAGTTAAATCGCAACTAGTTTAATTTAATATAATATTTAATTAAACAAGTTAAATTTAAGTTAATTAAACTTTGGGGTAATTTTAAATTTGGAAGACCAACTTGGAACCTAATCTAACTCATTATCAATTCATGTGCTTAAATTATAGGCTTAGTATATTTTAATCAAAATTTGTTTCACTTGTTTAATTATGATTAAAAATGTAATTTAGTTTACTTTAACCTGAAATCAATATTTATAAACTTATAAAAAATATTTTAAATGGAAATAACATATTCTAAAGTGGCAAATGTTTTTAGATTTTTTAATTCAATATCTAATTTTAAAAAAAATTTAATCGAGTGATGATTCATTTGTGATTTTAATAATTGTGTTAGTCCTGTCAGTATTTTTATTGATATAACTAACAATATATTTTAAGTTAAATCAACATAATTACTTATAGAATTAATATTTTAATTTTGATTGTTAAGTTTATAAAATAATGAATCACTTAATTAAAAATTTTAAAATTTAAGGATTAAATTAAAAAATAAAACTTTTTAGACTTTTTAAGTATTTTTAAAGTTGGATCCGAGTGGATTGGAGCATATATATATATATATATTGGCATTCCGTGACGTTTTTTTGAAAACGTCGCGGATTCCTTAACATTCTGCGACGTTTTAAAAACGTCGCGAAATGTTAGACAATCCGCGATGTTTTTTAAAAACGTCGCGGATTGTCCAAACTTTTAGTGACATTTTTATAGACGTCGTGAATTGTCAGTATTTTTGTGACGTTTTATATAAAACGTCGCAAAAACCTTTTGCCTACACCACATTTCGCGAAGTTTTTTGTGACGTTTTTTAAAACGTCGCAAAAGACATTTTGCGACGTTTTTCAACATTTTGTGACGTTTTAAAAACGTCGCAAAATGCATTATTTTCTTGTAGTGACTTTGACATTCCTAAATATTTGGGTAGTTATGATATGTTGCTAGGCGCTAATCTTGATTTATGATTATAAATTGTCTAATTGAAGAATTAAAGATAAATTAAAAGGAGTTTTAATTTGTCTAATTCTATTTATGAATTAGAATTAGAATTTAAAAACATTGCCAATGTATTTGAGAACCTAATGTGCTAAATATAAAGAACGAGTCGAAGAGAACAAAGACATTTTAATCAAGCTAGACTTGATTGTAAAGTTTAAGAAACTTTATGATTAAATATGAGATATTTAATAAATAATGATCAATATGAAATATTATATCTTATTTTGGCATAATTGGTATTTAGTTAGAATTATTTGTAATTCTAGTTAAAGTTTAATAGCCTCGCAAAAAACTTTCTAGCACATGCAGTACACTCGCCAGACAGTCCCATATGTTATTTTGATTCTTAATATGTTTTTAAGCCTTATTTTTATTAGATTACATTAATTGAGCATAAGTTAGTTTAAATTTCTAATAAATTTGGAAAGGTGTTTGTAATTGTTTGAAAATTGTTTTCAAAGGGTTATTTTATTAGGAATATTTTGGAATTTAGTTTAATTTTTCAAGGATTTGGATTATTAAATTAAAGTAATTATCAAATCAATTCCAAAATTAAATTAATTATTTTTATTAATATGATTCAGATTAATAATTAATTTAATTTAGGAATTGATTTGATAATTAATTGAATTTTAGAAAATTAGTTTCTAAAATTAGAATTAATTTTAGAAAATACTTTTCTAATATAGGCATGTACCGTAAGAAATCCTCAACATACCTCTAGACTTTCTTACACAACTATATACATGGTCATGCACTCTGTAACTTAATCAAAATAGCTTTAAATTATTCCAAACTTGTCCAAATTGATTCATTTTTGCTTCAAGTTTGTGAATTAATCCTAGAAACGAAATATGAACAACTTAATTAACAAAATCAATAAAAATTGCACTAAGTATAGGGCTAAACAATAACTACTTATCACATATTTACTTGGAAATTCTTTGAAATAGTCATTCACTATACCATTGGTTATGTTTTTTAGCCATGTTATTGATCAGGTTATGTGCTTCATCCACTATTTTATTCATGAGAGCACCACTAGGAGCATCATCAATTAAGATCTTAGTATTATAGGCCATCCTATTATAGAAATTATGAGTGATAAGCCATTTATCCGGCCTATGATAAGTGTATGACCTTAAAAATTCCTTGTATATCTCCTAAGATTTGTAAAGCAACTCGCCTTCTCTTTAAGTAAAAGTTATAATATAATTTCTAATATGAATAGTTTTATATTACGGAAATAGTTATAAGGAACATTTAGGGTAATTTATCCTAGGTAGTAATAGATTTTTTTTAGAAAGGATTGTAGCCATTCTCTCACCTTGTCCTTTAATGAGAAAGGGAATAGCCTTAGTATGATAGAATTTGGTGAGACACCATTGAGTTTCAACATATCATAATACTCTAGGAACACAAAAAGAAGCAAATCCAAATCTTCAATAGGGAGACCTCTAAATTGTAACTATGGAGGGGGAAAAAAAAGGGGCTTTAGATTAAAGTTATAGGCTCAATATTAGACCTTGTAATGCTCAAACTAATAGCTTGAGCATTTAGTACAATAAAATCGTTCAAAAAACTCATTTTTTTCTATAATCATCTTTACTTCATTAACTTTTATCTATCTATGGATTCTTTTTCTTATATGCAGATTTTTTAAAATCTCAAGGTCCAATTTAATAAGATTTCTAAGATTTTTGGACTGTCACAAACAAAAGGTCAACTACAATAGAGAAAGAGCAGAGAAAACTTAGTGAGCAGTAATAAAACTAAAAGAAAAGAAAACAAAAGGTCTAGCCTAATTAGTTTGAAAATCAAATCAACATTAACTATGCCTAGTCCCACTAATGGTGCCAAAAACTTGGTGTGTGTTTTATATCACAAGTGCACAGTATAGTTATAGCTAGCTCTAGAGAGTACGGGTAAATTCCAAGTGGACAAGTTATTAATTACCAATTATTCACAAACCTAATTATCTAGACTATCAAATATGAATGATTGAAAAGGGAAGAGATAAATAATTCTAAACACCAAATCAAAGAAATGATCAAGTAAAAAAGATTATATGAATAAGCTAGATCTAGGTTAAGATATACCTTAAGACTTCATTATGTTTTAACTTAACTCTGATTTAATGGACTCTAGTTTCTTGAATCAATAAGAATTCTTAAGTTACAATTATGCTCTCTTTTGAGTAATATGGCTATTCTGAGATTAAATTAATTGAAATCTGTTTCTAATTAAGATAACCTAGGAATGCTTTGATCTGATTTATTAATTGTTGTGATAGGTTTTACCCTGACCTAGAAAGATTACATAGTTCTTCCTCTAATAATTGACTTATCCCCTATCATCCATATTATGATCAAATCATAAACATCGTCTCTCAATCTCAATATATAAAGATAATAAATGAACTTTTAACTTTCATTCCCTCAATTCAATTAATATAAGAACGTGGATAAATCTTATGAAAACTAGGTATTTCATTAAATCAAAAAATCAATTTAAACCATTATATCCTAAGGGCCATCACACCTAAATCTATATCTCAATCAGTTCATGATTAAATAAGAAAGAACAAAAGAAAAAGATGTCATTATCATAAATCTTGAATTTTAAATTCTTGATGAATCTTTTTTAAATCATTGATCCTCTTCTAAGATTTTGTATTTTCTTGATCTCTAGCTATTGTCCTCGGCTTCTAATTAATTCTTTTTTCTTTCAAACTCCTTTATGGGTAAAAAGTCCCTTTTTATTTCTTGCTGCCTCTTCTTTTAATAATTCAAACCATAATTTTTATTGTTGAACATGATCCTAAAATAAGGTCATATATATATGATGTTGCTTTTCACTATATTCTATAAATTTCATGTAAATCATTATCGCTAAAATGCGCCTAAACACAAAAACATATATTCCCGATATTGTTGATCATAGGTTAAAACACGAGAGCATGTTGACTGAGCAAGGAGAAACATAATGTCCTTTGTGGGACATATCCTTAACAATGGACTACATATGTGTCGTGTTCCTTAAAGATAGATTTCTGAGAGAAATAAAATGGGATGTGATAGAATATGATTAGTATCACAGTGTGTGTTCCACCATGCTCTTGAATCCTTTTCACTTATTTCAAAGTTACTCCAAATCGAATTGATTCTTCTCTAATTTCACTATTTTTCATTAAAAAAGACAAACAAAACTTGGCACAAATTATAACTTATTTTGAATATCAAATTCTCTAAAAATATCCAAGCATAAGCATAATGCTTTTAAAATCATGTTAAAATAAAGTCTAGTTATCCTATATCAACCTATTTATGAGTAGATCGTGGCTTTTATAGAGGGGGTTAAAAGAGATGCTCAACAGAGATCTACATGATCTTCCTAGTGTTAGGTGAAACATTTCACGTGATTTCACAAAGCTTAGTGCATTTAAAGGATTATTGGCATTTGTAGAGATTTGGGTTAATCAACAAGAGACAAATGATTGTAGCTCAAGGGAGTGTAGTCTAGGAAATCCTGCCAGTCTAGAGAAGCATTCAGGGAAGGGCATTATAAAGACTATCAAGGTGAAAGTTAAAATTTTGGCCTTTGAATTTATGAGCTTGATTTCTAAGATAACTTATGACATTACTTGAGTGATAATAGGGGAGGATTATGTAAATTCAGTAGGAATCAGAAAACTTGTATCAAATTATAATAATTACCTTATGAAACATGTTCTACGCAAGATCATGGACAATTCTTTACTTCTAGAAAGATTTATGGCTATGAATGGGACAAAGTTTATAGATCCATTTTACCATTATTTTAGGGATTTTTGGAAATGACATAATTAAGAATATTCTTTAATTGTCTAGATAGAGATATAGATTAAAGAAGATGGAAAGGGAAGTTAGGAAAATGGAGAGATTTATGACATTAACCTTTCAATTGTATAAAGAGTTGGAAGTTCTTATAGAGCTTGAACAAACATTTTGGAAAATGCAGGCCAATGATTGAGTAGATAGATAAAAGTTGTTTGATGTTAAACAAAGGTCAATACACCATTATTAGAAGGTGCCTTATCTACGAGAAATGCCCTATAGAGGTTGAACATATGATTACATTGTTTGACTTTTTTCAAGATCACTTCTGATAATACCAAAGAGAATCAAACATATCTAAGATTAATCGCCTGACAGTTATAAAGCAGAAGAACAAATGCAAATAGTTGAATTCCAAATGTTTTACTTGTTCCTATTCTTTTTCTGTTCTTTTGCACCCTACAATGCTTTAGAGTTATAGTGAATGGTTTACCTCCAAAACCTTTTGGGAAATGAAGATGGAGATGAAACTGGTCAATGAAGAAGATTTCAAAGAGCAAGAGATGTTATCAAGTAGTAGCTAGTGATGAAGTTAATATATGAATAAAAGGGTAATTAGGGTTTCTATAAATTAGGAACAGGGGTTTTATGTTCAATTTTGAACAGTAAGACCCATCAATATCATTTAGGCTCCATATTAGTGTTGGTGGACTCATTAAAGACAAAAAAAAAAAAAAGATAAGATAAATTACCACTTAACTATTAGGATTAAAGGTTTCATCAATCGATTAGTTTTGAAAATAGTTTTTTATACACTCTAAAATATTGAGAGTCTAACTTAAATTTTGGTAAAATATTAAAAAGTTTTAAAATTGTAAAGTTAAATTCTATTAATAACATTAAGGTTTATTCCATTTTTTACTCGAAAAGTTTGATTGATCTTTTACAGTTTATGTCGATACGATGGTGCTTACCTTTACTGGGGTTAAAGATAGATAGGTTGTTTTGTAATTTCATTTATTATTAGAATTAAAAAAAAAACTCAACTAACGTTAAAGTTTCAATATAAAATGGAATAACCACGGACGCACTGGCAAAAGCTGCTGCTTTGTTTGATATTTCAGTGGTTTGCTTTACACCTACCGGCCGCATTGACTCGCAAATCCCATTCCACAAAACAGCGGCAGCGACGCAGTCAACCAACGTGTATGTACTATGCAGCTCTTTCCACTGATCTTCACTTTCTCCGGAGTCCTTTGCCTCATGTCTTCCCCTCAATCATGTTTACAAGGACAAAACGTTTCCTTGCTTACTATATATTGTCTTAATCCAAATTAATTGGGAAAAATTGAGAATTTTATTCACGTACGATCAGTTTAGTAAAGGTTATCGAGCTGTTTTTGTAGATTGTTGCAAATGAAGTTACCATACAAAATCTTACTCTTTGCGGTAAAACAAAGAGTTGAAACCATGTTATATTATACATGAGAAAGCGTTGAAACCAGCTGAATAAAGGTTCTTTGTTTCTCAACTGAATTTTAAGCTCAATTCAGATCAGTCCTTTGAATGAGCCGCATTCTGTTGACTTGCATGTAAACATCTTCATGACATTATGAAACTTAATAATACACCAGACATTTGTTTCTTGATGGTCGATATTTACAAGCAAAATTACTGGCTAGCCAAAATTATTAAATAATCAGCAAGGGTTTAAATGAGCCAGGATTTACTGTCCATTTTATCCTGTCTCATAAATCTCAATCATTTATTTATGTGGGTGAATGACTAAGATTTATGGGACAAGGTAAAATGGACAGAAGATCCCTGCATAAATAAATGACTGAGATTCATGCAACAGAGCAGAGACAAAATAAAATGGACAAAAAGATTCCGCCCGGTTTTAATGTGGTAAGTAATCATTGACTAGCCAATTGCTATGGAGACTAAGTTGGTGCAGAAGGAACGTCAGATCTAAGGTTGAAATTTAGAGAAAACATAGCAGCGTGAGAGTTTGAAAACATGGAGTATTCCTCAGCAAATAGGCCAATATAATTAGCTGAAAGAATTCAGGTTGCAAGTAATAATAAAAGCTATAAAAGGGAGTGGTAATGTACCAGAAGGATGTGTTTCACATTTCTACATAAGACTGATCTGGAAACAATGTTCCATTTCATTATCTACTAACCATGGACATGCCGCCAAGGTAAGTTAGAAAAAATTTTCTACTTGTCGGTAAAGTGTTTTGGACATTTGCTTCTCGTTTGACATAATTCGGATCGGTGATCTTTGCAAACATTGACTGTTGAAGATATGAAGACCTAACCACTGCATTAACTAAAACTTGAAACAACTCAAATCCGCCCCTAGATTTGACTTCTCCTTGTTACCATAAAATAATCTCCTGATCCAGCCAATCCCCATGAATAAGTAGTGCATGCTCTACCCATTCTTCTCGGGCTCAAAACGAGGCAGACTCCTGATCTTCTTTTCTTCTTAAATATTACCTTACAAATTTAAGCTTAATCATTTTTCTGGAACTTCAGGTATGAGTTCTATGATCAATTTTGTTTTGTGATAATATTTCTTCATCTGAACTGAGGGTCTTGTTGACGTTGTTTCTGTTAGTTATGAGACAATTTGTAGCATTATCCCATTTTCCAATTCAGAGAGTTTCTTTTTTCCCTTCTGATAACTAGCTTCTTGGGTCCTGGCAGCTTCAGTTTTATGAAATCACATTTCAAGAGAGTCAATATGCTCTTCAATGTCGTTGCTTGACAGAGCTATTTGGAACATACATATTGTCAATAACATGATGTCCTGACTAGATTTTATGATTACCTTAGGCAAGGACAGCAAAGTACTTGCTTAAGGCCAACTCTTGATCGGTCTCTATTTTACTTCATTTTATTATTTACAAAAGCCTATTTTTGACACTTAAAAAAAATAAAAAGAAATAAAAAAAGTACTCTTTTTTTAACTTTCCAAGATCTATAAAACATTAGTAATGCCCTGTTATGATTCTTAACAAAGACTTCTAATTACCGCCCTGTACTATCTTATGTTCTCACCCCCGATCTTCATTACAGGAGGACAAGCAAAGTTTGAAGAAAATTTGCTCAGAAAGAGAAAAGAACTAAATCAGAGAATATACCAAAAATGGAGATTGAAGAAAACAATGACTGCTTGTCGGAGAAAGAAAGCAATAAGAGCACGAGAATTAGCTACAGTGGTCCATTAAGCGGTACACTAGTGACAAGCATAGGAAACAGTAGCAAAACAAGTGCAAGATTCAAGGAAGAAGAGTATGTGGAGATCACTCTGGACGTCAGAGACGACTCAGTCTCGGTGCAAAACATCAAAGGAGGAGATTCGGAGACAGTGCTTCTGGCCAGCCAATTGGAGAAAAGACGTCACCATTCACTTGGATCACAACTGTCTTTTCGATTGAGACAAGTTTCACAGGAACTAAAGAGAATGACATCTAAAAGGTTTGACAAGGTTGACAGAAGCAAGTCTGGTACTGCTCGTGCCCTTAAAGGGTTAAAGTTCATGACCAAAAATGAGGGAAGCGAAGGTTGGTGGGAGGTTGAAGCAAGGTTTGATGAATTGGCTGCTAATGGTTCACTTCCCAAAACACGCTTTGCCCAATGCATAGGTAACCACACTAATTTCTTTACTGTTCTTGTTCGGAAATCAACAGCATGGTTACTTCTGGTAACAAAAGTTGATAGAATTTTGTTTTGATTATGTGAACAGGGATGAAAGAATCAAGCGAATTTGCAGGCCGATTTTTCGATGCTTTGGCACGTAGGAGAGGAATAACATCAGGGTCTATAAGCAAGGGAGAACTGCAGGAATTCTGGGAACAAATTACTGATCAGAGCTTTGATGCTAGGCTGCAGACCTTCTTTGATATGTAAGACTTTTATTATAATGATGATGATGGTGACGACTACGACGATAATTATGAAGTGATTTATAATTATAATCCTTGAACAATGTTCAACTCACCATTAATAGTATCAAAGATCCAATCTCCTGAAAAACAATAATTGCAGGGTGGACAAGAACGCGGATGGACGTATAACCCAGGAGGAGGTGCAAGAGGTAAATAAAATTATATATATAATATCAATATGTGTGTGATAATAAATTTATTAATAAGGTGTCTAATATTTCAGATTATTGCTTTAAGTGCTTCTGCTAATAAGTTGTCGAAGATCCAACAACGGGCCGAGGAGTACGCCGCTCTGATCATGGAAGAACTGGACCCTGACAACCTTGGATTCATTGAGGTCTACAATATAACTCCCAATTGTCTAGAGCTACAGTAGAACATTACCAGGCTTTATGTTAGAGAAAAAGACGTGATTTGTGAATTAAAGGATTTATAAAAATAAATTTTAAATTTATGGGGTACAGTAAATTTACAGTAAAGTTTTTGCAGTTGCACAATTTGGAAACATTGCTTCTCCAAGCTCCAAGCCAATCAACAAACCTGGCAACAGACAGTCGCATTTTGAGCCAAATGCTAAGCCAAAAGCTTGTGCCAACGAAAGATCACAACCCCATCAAGAGGTGCAGTCGGTGTCTAGCTTACTTCGTCCAGGACAATTGGAAGAGGATCTGGGTCCTGGCTTTATGGCTAACAATCTGTGCTGGATTGTTTGCGTGGAAATTTATTCAGTATAAGCACAGAGCAGTGTTTGACATAATGGGATACTGCGTAACCACAGCTAAGGGGGCAGCTGAGACACTAAAGTTCAACATGGCATTAATTCTTTTACCTGTCTGTAGAAATACCATTACTTGGCTTAGAAGCAAGACCAAGTTAGGTGTCGCTGTTCCTTTTGATGACAACATCAATTTTCACAAGGTACATAACGTAATATATGGTCCAAATCCTACGTTATACCTTTTCTTTAATATATATATACATATATGTGATTCTTCTACTGTACATATTTTATCCAGGAACTAACTTAGATTCTTTATAGGTAATTGCACTTGGAATTGCCATTGGTGTGGGGCTGCATGCAGGTGCACATTTAACGTGTGACTTCCCTAGGCTATTACATGCCACAGATGAAGAGTACGAGCGGATGAAGCCATTCTTTGGCGATGACAGGCCTAACAACTACTGGTGGTTTGTGAAAGGAACGGAAGGCTGGACAGGTGTGGTAATGGTGGTGCTTATGGGTATAGCCTTCATACTGGCTCAGCCGTGGTTCCGCCGAAATCGACTAAACCTCCCTAAACCCCTCAGGAAGCTTACAGGATTCAATGCCTTCTGGTACTCCCATCACTTGTTTGTTATTGTCTATGCCCTGTTTATTGTCCACGGTTACTATCTTTACCTCTCCAAGAAATGGTACAAGAAGACGGTAACTCCCTTCAACTTGAGTAATCATTACAGTTGCAAGGCAAAGATTGTAAGTTCACTTTTTGTTTCAAATGCTGACTGCTATTCCTCTGCTTTTTCTCTCTATCAACAGACATGGATGTATCTTGCTATCCCAATTTTATTATACACATGTGAACGTTTAATTAGAGCCTTTCGATCAGGCTATAAAACAGTGCGAATTCTCAAGGTAAATACAAGATTTTGCTTGCTTGTATTATTTTCAAGCAATTGACCTTTTTATCTTCTGGTAAGCAATTCATGAAATTTCAGGTTGCAGTTTACCCTGGAAATGTTTTGGCCTTGCATATATCCAAACCTCAAGGATTCAGATACACTAGCGGCCAATATATTTTCGTAAATTGCTCGGCTGTTTCTGCATTTCAATGGTAATCTTATCATATTTCAGATGTATAGTATGGTATGATATCAATTGTTATTATGATTGGAAAATAACCACAATTTTGACTAATCGATGAATTTGTTCTACAGGCATCCATTTTCTATTACTTCAGCTCCAAGTGATGACTATTTGAGCTTACATATTAGGACATTAGGTGACTGGACATCCCAACTAAAAGCTGTTTTCTCCGAGGTATAAGCATGAGTTGAAAAAATCTTGCAAAACTTCTTAGTTAGTAAATCGTAAGTTTTTATTGAAAAACTTCAACTGACCAATGGTGAAGGTATGTACACCTGCGTCAACTAATCAAAGTGGCCTTCTTAGAGCTGATATGGGAAACAGCAACAGCAAGCCTAGGTAACATCTCAACTTTTTCTCTTTTTTCCAAAAATGAAATTGAATAAGGGGAAGATGAGTCTTGGGAATTGTTAGGATGGGAAATTTCCTGAAAAATCTCTCCTAAGAAATGAATACGAAAAGCAATAATGTTAATGCTAACGAATCAAAAATTATTGTGGAAGTAATGACTCTGAAGATTATCAGGTTACCAAGGCTCTTGATAGATGGGCCGTATGGAGCACCAGCACAAGACTACAGAAAGTATGATGTTCTTCTCCTTGTTGGACTTGGAATTGGAGCCACCCCCTTAATTAGCATAGTCAAGGATGTGCTTAACAACATAAGGCAGCAAAAAGATATGGAGAAAGGCACAGTAGAGAGTGGCATCAAGAGAAATAAGAGAAAGCCTTTCGTCACTAAACAAGCCTACTTTTACTGGGTCACCCGCGAGCAAGGTTCATTTGAATGGTTCAAGGGTGTAATGAACCAAGTTGCCGATTATGATGAAGACAGAGTTATTGAGCTCCATAATTACTGCACTAGTGTTTATGAAGAAGGAGATGCTCGATCAGCTTTGGTTGCTATGCTTCAATCTCTTCAACATGCCAAAAATGGTGTGGATATAGTCTCTGATACGCCTGTAAAGACGCATTTTGCTAGACCTAATTGGCGTAAAGTTTTCAAGCATGTAACCGTTAATCACCCTGACCAAAGAGTTGGTAAGTTAATTTTTTGCATCCCATTTCTCAAAAGGAAAGATTATGAATATTTTCATTAGATTTTGTAAATTTGGCTAGTTTGCGCTTTTGTCCTTGCAGGAGTTTTCTATTGTGGTGCGCCTGGACTTACGGGAGAACTTAGGCATTTGGCTCAAGACTTTTCCAGGAAAACTACGACTAAGTTTGATTTCCACAAGGAGAACTTCTAGTTTGCCTCCGTAGGTATCTTACTATTTCAACGTCCGCATCAGATAAACATCTAAAACTTCTCTGTATATACAAGTTAGCATTGATATTCTTTCTAACCACAAACGATCATAATAGAGAAGCTGAAGAATAGTATATAGCCACCATTAAAGGAGTTGAGTTAATTTAAGCTGTTCTAGTCTGTATTCGTCGTACTTTAATTTGGGTTACTTATGAAACTTTTACCTAGATTCTTCTATTTCTGCAAGATGGAAATTTAGGCCACAGGTCCTAATTCCATTTTAAGTGATAAATTTGAAGCAACTGAATCCTCACATATGGATTTAGCCCCTTTTTGGTTCGGCTTTTAGAAGCTTCAAAAGCAATTTTTTCCACCGCAGAAGTTATTTTAAGGAAAAAATGGTTATTTGGCTGAAAACTTCAAAAGTGCTTTTACAATAGAAACAGCCTTTTTAAAAGCCAAAATACAGCTTTTTTCAAAAGCTAAAATTTGGAGCTTTTCTGAAAAGCTCAAATTCCAACTTCTTCGGGTAGATAAATTTCCGTCACATATGTATTTAGACTGATTGCTTCTCGTTTTGTGCAATGATATTATGCCCTACAACCCTGGCCACCAAAGGTATATATATGTACGTGAACGAGAGTTACCAAGGCTGTCTGACTTTTATTCCTATACTCTTATTAACTCTGGCTGTCAAAAGAGGAAGATTTTGCTAGCTAGGCTCCAAACGGTAACCATCTACAATATCTACAATAATAATTAAATAATTTTAGGCTACTCAATCGAAACAAAATAATCATCTCAAATAATATAAATGACTGTAAAATAAACAGAATACTAAATTTATGGAGACAACCTTCAAGTGTAGAAGAAAAATTACGGGTTAAGCCGACAAATAAATTCACTAAATCAAATTACAAAATTACAAGAGTTCAAGTTCCAATTGCATTGGTAGTAGCCTGTCAAAGACTCCCATCCTCTGTGTTAGTCACATCATATAAGGCTCGACATATATGGTCTGACCTTTCTCTCTTCACTCTAACGCCGAAAGAATTGGGCTAAGGCATGCTCCAAATGATTATGCTTCTGCACACTCATGCTCCACAAGTAAAAAACGTTCAAGTTCTAAACTACTCCAAAACTGTCACTAATGAGAACCAAACTTACTTAAGCAAAGTTCTAAATGAACCATTGAGCATTAAAGGAAGCCAAATTACAAGAGTTAGAGCCAAGAAGATAAAGGAAGCTATAAATAAGCTAATTGAAGAGATACAAACTAAATAAGCTCTAATTAGCTTGGAAAATATTCAAGGCCAAATAAATCGGATCCAAGCTGAGTTAAGCTACTTAATGAGTATCTAAGTTGTTCCAATTTGTTCCAAACATTCCAAGATTCTTGGGAGACATTCAAGAACGTGTGCAAGCTATCCCAACATATTAAGAGTGATTTCTTACCTTAATTAGCTCAATAAAATAATGATTCTGTTTAAATCATTCAATTAGGGTGATTTCTGATCTTAATTAGATCTTGTTAGAGTAGTACTTTAAAGGCAATTACCTTTAGCACTTTTGTACAAACTTTATTTTGATTAATAAAGTGAAAGACAATTTTTATTAATTTGATGTTCACTTATTTATGAATTAATGCCGATCTTAAATCGAATTAATGAAATCTATAATACAAAACATAGCATGAAGGAAATCATGATAATGAGATTCCTATCATGTGCAGTTATGTTAGCGTCTAAATTATCCCTAGTCATAGGATTAATGGGACAGGATATTGTTAATCCGAATAGACTAGCACATGTTATACTCCTTGATTTGATCAAGTAGTAGATCTCATAAACTGTAAGCATGAGATGTTTAAAGTTAACATGTAGATACTTACCAACAGTAGTAAGTACATCAAATGACCCGCTATAAGATTATCATATGGATGATCTATCAAATGTTAGTGATTAATCTCATCATAGCAATGGTGCAAATATCCTTAGACTTGAGGCACTCAAGAATATCTTAGATATTGATCCTATAATTTGACACCATTCCTTGTTACCTCAAGATGATGTCACTTATAGGGTGTGATTGGGTATAGTTATTAGTATTTGAAGGTAATTAGGTAGCCAATAAAGAATTCACCACTCCTAATAGAAGGAGATGATATCTATAGCCTCTTATCGGGGTCATTACTCAGGAGTCTCTGGCTAGAGCAATTATGTGTCAAAACGAGAGTCTTCAATGACACATAGAGTAATGAGATCCCCAGGACAAGAACTAACATAACTTAGACTAGATGTGACACAGTCAATCTAGTGGGAGTTGACACATAGCCCATACTCCAAACCAAGTGGGATATAGGATGGTGTAGGGATAAATTACATGATAATTGTCTATAGAAAGGTTCATAAGTCAGATAATTAACTATCGAAGAGTTTGTGTATTAATTCACTTACGTTCTGGTAAATTGGCATCATGAAACCCTTCATGATTTGCTTGGACTAAAAGTTAATTCAAGTGGCATGAAACCATTCATGATATGCTCAGATTAAGAGTTAATTCAAGTGTCCAAAATAACCAGGAACCTAAAGGTCACACGCATAAAAGATCGGATGAAATATAAAGTGTGCATGGTTGTCATTTTAAGCAAATCACGATCATGACTTATAGGTCATTATCGTGACCCACTTTATAACAGGTGGTACATAAGTGAAGAACTCACTTCTGTACACACAAAATTAAACCAAAAACACACACAATTGAGAGGAAAAGGGTCTATACGAGTTTTGGAGGTTGAGAGGAGTGATCTTGAGGTTTGTTCATGCAATTATATGGAATCGTTGCATGAGTTTAGTTGCATGTAACTTGTTTATGATCTAACTCTCAATTGAGCATCTACTTGAATTCATCTTGTTTGGTACTCTAACTACCCTTACACACTGATTTTTCTTCATATTTGCATGTTCTTCACTGGCTGTTGAAGGTGTTTGGTGTTTGCTACAACTCGAACAAGTAGAAGATTCAAGAAAGGAGGAGTATTTGCAAGGTACATACGCTATAATTTCATGCTCTTACATTCTGCTTATACAAGCACATGAATTCTAGATTTTCTGGGGATGTCATGGTGCTAGAGTATTAATTCCAATGCTTCCGCTGCGTAGCCATGCATGAGATACATAGACCCATAGCTCTCCAACAGTGGTATCAGAGCAATTTATGCATGTGTAAGATGATTTATTGAACATGTGCAAAATGTTTGTTGGGTTGTGACTGACCTACATATTGATTTTGAACATTTTTTTATAAATTTTAGAATTTTTTTAATTTTCTTTCAAAAAAATGTTTATAAGATGTTATATTATGTTTCTGTCATAGGAAATTTCAATTGAATATCATTTGCTATTTTACTGTGAATTAATTTCCAGTCTGCTCATATGTTGTTTTCTAGGAATTTCTAGAAAACAGAATGCATATGCTGACTTTGAAAACTTCGTAATATTTCTAGAAATGTTTTTTAATAATTTTCTTTCACAGAAATGTTTATAAGGTGTTATATTATATTTCTATCAAAAGAAATTGCAATTTAGTGTCATTTTCTATTTTATTACAATTTTAATTTCAGCCTAATCCATGTATGAAGTTCTAGAAAATTCTGAAAATCTGATGAACATGCATGCTTTCCAATTCCAGAATAATTTTATAAAAAATTATTTTTATGAATTTCCTTCATAAACATGCACATATGATGTTTCCAGATGTATGAGATGCATGACACCTATTTTTGAAGAGATTGATTATTTATTCTCGATTTTACATGCATGCTGGTGGTGTATGACCAGTGTTAGTGGATATATGATATGCTAGCTAATTCCACTTAGTTCACAAAAAATTCCTAGGAATTAGTTTTTGAAATTTTTTATTAGGCACATTAGAATGTGTATAAGACTCTAGAATTTTTCCAGAATTAATTGAACTTGATTCAATTAATAGATCAAGTCAAAGTTAACATTGGTAAGCTTTTGGAAAGCTGATGAGGCTAACTTGTTTGATAACTTATGTGTATGTGTTTTGGTCATAAGACCTTAAAATTTTATGAGATACGACATGTATTATTTTGATGCTAGTAGCATACTAAGTGCATATGCTTGAAATTAAGGTTTCGAAAAAATTTTGAACATCGAATCATTCTCTTGAGCGTCTAGTAGTTTAACTCATTTATCTTGACAATTTTGGCCCTTAAGATATTTTTAGCTTGTGTCGAAATTTTCTCGAAAAATTTGAGATGACCTAAGGATGTTTTAGATGACTAATTGATGTTTGGAAATTTCAAAAACCCTAAGGATTAATTTAGAATTTATCCAAGTAGAGCATTGCATTTCTAGTGTGACTAGAAAAGGCATGGGTACTAAAACTAAAGTGTTTAATTTGGACATTAAAATAATTAAATTTTAGCATTCCTAATTGAATCACATTCATAATTTGAATTAGCCGAGCTAACACTAGCACCTGATTCAATTCAAAAGTTGAATCAAATCACGAACTTTTGATGCATAATCAAGTTACAATCTAAATTAAACCTCCTTCATGTGTTACATGCATTTTAAGGGTTGGTTAAATTGGAATGATATTGTGGTTATGGACATAAGCTCAATTTAATCGAAAGGTCCATAATCATGCTATACAATTATAGTAACTATCTGAATATATATGTGAGATATATATAAGTCCACCCAAGTATTGATGAGACCTAAGAATAAATGCCTCAACTAAAATATTACGACTTACGCCTTCCATTGATATGGAAAGAACCAGAGTTCTTTTAATGTTAGGTTGTTGGGAAAACCTAAGCATGCTTTACATGAATTTGATCAAACTATGGAAATTAGATTTTCGGATTAATGGGTTGGTCCGAACTAGAAGCGTTGATTTGTTAAGCAAACCTAAGGCCAACATAGATAGAGGCAAAGTTGGGTAATATACATGGGATGTATACGTATCAAGAGTTAATAACCCAATGAGTGTGTTAAATCAATAGTTGATGGCAGAAGTTGATAGTTGCATAACTGAATGTAATTGGTATGAATGATACCTACCGATTGACCTAAGGTGGCTTGTTGGGCAAACCCAAGGTCATTTTTGGTGATATTGGATGTCGACCCATTAGGAAAACTACAAGTTTTCTCAAATTCGTAGTGAGGGCTATGGATTTGGATAAAAATAGTGGGACCCACAATGTATATGTTTAAAGTCCTTATCTGTAACATCCCGTTTCCGTCGAACGGGTGCGAACTTCATTAGCAAAATGGGTATAGCCCGCTCATGCTCACGTAGTTCCCATAAGGAACACATGCACATGAAGCGGTAGTCATTGCACAGATTAAGTAGTGT
>JANIJF010000006.1:40470612-40482487 GCA_024520955.1 Erythroxylum bequaertii
ACGTCATTCTTGCGGGATACGTACTCGGATATCACCATAGATGTCGGGTATGTGTCTTGTGGGAGTGGGGTGTTACATTTTCTTACCAATGTACTCAATTAATAATAACCAATATAATAGTTATAAGAAAATTGCTTAATATAAGCTAATGAAACAATTGAACGAAAATTTAAGAGGAATAGGGAAAAGAAAATGTAAATTGATTTATAGTGGTTCGGTAAACATCCTTTACCTACATCCACTCCTAAAATTCTTCTTGGAATTCCACTATAATTTTTCTTTTAAGGTGAATAATAAAATTTGCACAATTTTGCTCGATAAATAGGAACACTTCTTACAATCTTCTTCCTAGATGAAAAGGAACCTCAATCCTACTTGGATCACCCCCAAGACAATATTCAACACCTCAACAAATTAGTACAACTAAAACATATCTCACTTATTCATTTGATAACTATAAAATGACTCGCTTACATAAATATGACATAATGAGGCTCAAATGATTGAAAAACTCCTTGAAATGAGCATATACAACACCAAAAATCTTCTTGATACTAAAACCAATGACAAAAAACCTATTTATAGTGATTTGGAACCCAAAATAGATGTTAGAACCAAGAATTAACCATTATAATAGCTATATACAATGCATTGATCAACTAATATATCATATTGGTTGACCAATATGCATTTATAACACTAATTTTGCTAGGCATTGGACACTAATCAACCAATGTTGTTATAAACTCACAATACGTTAATTTTAACAACTTTAACCTATATTGGTCGACTAGTAACCTATATAGATTGACTAAGCACCCCAAAAACATTATTTTTAACAACTTCAAATGCTTAAATTCAATTTGATTAATGAAACTATGAAGTAAACACTTCCTAAAATATTCCCCAAAGCTTGTTTTAAAGATCAAGAGGCTTCTATATAATGACATTAAATGAAATGTTTATGCATAGTGTCTTTTAGATCATCAAATTAACAAAGTGAGATTATAAATAACAATAAAAAATGTACAATGACCATAATGAAGCTTAATCTTCTTTTACTTTTGTTTTGATCTTCATTTCGTTGGTTGTAAACTTCAACTTCTCTTGTTCAACTTCACACACTATCTTCTTAATTTTATGGCTTCATTTTGTTATGATCTTTCTTTTCATCAAAATAATAAACACATTAAAAGTAATATATTTTCTTATCATCAAAACATCAATTGGAACCTCCATTGGTTTAATTAGCGCAATTGATAGTTATTAATATAGCACAAATTATATAGAGGTAGATGAGTGATCAATAAATTATTTATCACCATAAAATGATTAGAGATAATATTTCACTATTCTCAATTAATATTGATTTGGAAAATCCTTCGCCAAGATAGAACAATACTTTAAAATTAGTCATTAACAGAATTGGTTGCTAATAGTTGAGAACTAATATGAATAGGCACAAATATAGTAGAGATTAATTACATGCTCTATTTCTAATTGAAATACTTTATGATAAAAAGATTGAATTATATAGAATAATCATGCGTAGAAAGGTATTTAAAACCACTTTGATATTCCTGATATTTGAGTACCCATGACGTGTTGCTAGACACTAATATTGATCTACGGATCCAAATTGCCTAATTACAGTATTAAAGATAAATTAAAAGGGTTTAGTACATCTAATCCTAAATATGATTTAAGATTATAATTTATATACATTGCCAACATATTTAAAAACATAATGGGTCATATATAAAGAATGATTAATGAGAAAAAAGGCAAGTTAATCAAGTTATATTTAATTATAAAGTTTGAAAACTTTGAGAATAAGTATGAGTTTAATCAAAATTAACATTTTATTTCAATTAAATTACTAAAAAAATAGACTTAAGAACTAAAGGAGTTAGCACTTATTTCCTATCCTGTTTATACCACCTGTAATATTCTCTTAACTTGTTCGTGTGAATACCGTTAAAGGATAAATACGTATGAAGCTACAATCGTCGCAATGAGTCAATTTAAAAATGATTAAAGAGAAATATCAAGAAAATAATCAGGTTACATATTAAAGTACAATTTATGTTTATTTTATTATATTTTATATATTAATCATGATATAAAATTAAAGTTATATTGACTTTTGAAAAGTTAAATACATTTTTTATTCCGAATGGAATTTCTTCTTGGTTTCCCAACATTATAAACGGTCGTCTTATTATTTACAGTAAGTCCTCTCACAAAATTTTAAAAGCGCATGAGATTTTAAACAGGATTAATAGCATCGCCGTAAGAAGTTGACGGTATTTTGCCCTTAAATCTTTATACAAGTCGCCCTTCTGGATTTGATGAATAGTACACAACTGGTGGGTTAAGGTCAGGAATAAGGAGCGCACGAAGAGGACACGGATTAACCGACCATTAAAAAAAACGCGGTTTTGTACTTCCTCAACAATTGCATAGGACCTAGGGCCACTTTCCCATGCTCTGTTTAATCTAAGTTTGAAGGTTTCAACGTCTCGTATTGACGCCTATTGGCAGTTGGCAGCGAAAATAGGCTTTTTGGAGAGAACATGTAGAAGGAGAGATTCAGTAGCGAATAGCATCCTATCTTTATAAGTTGTTTCTCTCTTCCATTTGCTATCTCTAGCATCTTTTGTCTCTCCTCTTTGTTTTTCTACGATTCTCCTATATCTCTACAGGGTGGCCATTTGATCTTCTTCAGTATGATTTTTTCAAGCTCGATTATTTAGACTCTTTTTATCATCCTTTATCTGAATGCTTTTTCTATTCACCAATCGTTTCACTCTTTTCCCACCTTGTTTCTCTTAAAGCTGTTTGCTTCGATGCATTTCAATGAATTCCACGCGTTCCCTGTTTCTCTCTCCGTACAAACTGCCTTCTAATTCTGTCATCTCACAGTTTTAATACGGTAATCGATCTGGGTTGTCTTTCTTGACCTCAAAATTTTTAGCTTTCCTCCTTCCAAAATATACTTTTCATATTCAATTTTAGTTCTTCAAATTGAACATAGGAGGCGGATTTGTTTTGGAGATTAAGATGATGATGATGACTATGGAAGGAATGATGGATAAGGGGGTGTTGGATGACATAATAAGGAGGCTGTTGGAGGGCAAAGGAGGCAAGCAAGTGCAGCTCTCTGAGGCAGAGATCCGTCAATTATGTGTTAATGCACGACAAATCTTCCTCTCTCAGCCTAATCTCCTTGAATTAAAAGCTCCCATTCGCATATGTGGTCAGCATTTACCTTATCCTCTTGATATTTATTCCTTATTCTGGTATTCGATTGTGCTCTTCCATGTTTACTTGGTATCACGCGGTATTGTAATTTTCATTTGTTTGCCAAACGATTTTTTGGATGGAATCGTTGAGAGAGGTTTTTGTAAAATGGTGGGTACAATTCGGGCTTTTGCATCTTTTTTTTTATTATTTGGGTTGGTAAGGAATTAGTAACGATATATATTTTCCCTCCATATTGGGACGGTCTGCACATATGGATCATTTGATGAACTGCTTTTTAACCTTGGCATATCAGTCCGATTTTGGTACTTATGTAGGGTATTCATGTTAGTGGGGATAAAGCGGTTGCTGAAATGAGAAACCTGGGTAGTCATCTTCATTTCGTGCAATTCACTCTCAATCGGTATATATCTTACCTATTGCCCTGTTCCAGGTGATATACATGGACAATATCAAGACCTTTTGAGGCTATTTGAGTATGGTGGATACCCGCCATCTGCTAATTACTTGTTTCTTGGAGATTATGTTGATCGAGGGAAGCAAAGTTTGGAGACTATATGTCTGCTTCTGGCGTACAAAATCAGATATCCTGATAAAATTTACCTCTTAAGGGGAAACCATGAGGATGCAAAGATCAACAGAGTATATGGATTTTATGATGAGTGCAAAAGGAGATTCAATGTGAGGCTTTGGAAAATATTTACGGACTGCTTTAATTGTTTGCCGGTGGCCGCACTCATTGACGAAAAGATACTATGTATGCATGGAGGACTGTCACCAGAGATGGAAACGTTGGACCAAATAAAGGAAATCTCCAGACCTACTGAAATTCCAGACAGTGGACTGCTATGTGACCTCCTTTGGTCAGATCCTGATGCTAAGGTTGATGGCTGGGCAGACAGCGATCGAGGGGTGTCGTGTACCTTTGGGGCTGACAAGGTGGCTGAGTTTCTCGATAAGAACGACCTTGATTTGATTTGCCGAGGTCACCAGGTAAGGCTATACCATTTCAAGATGTAATGTTCTGGAACCAATCTTTTCTAATCTAGATTTTTAGAATGCCTCAGGCTACTGATAGATGATTTCAGACTTATCTGAAAGGGGTTGCGTAGGTAATAGCATTAGATCTGCGACAATCGAGATTTGAGAATTTTGTATTGTATTTAGGTGGTGGAGGACGGATACGAGTTTTTTGCGAAGCGAAGATTAGTGACAATATTTTCAGCTCCAAATTATGGTGGCGAATTCGACAATGCCGGCGCCTTATTGATCGTAGACGACTCACTAGTGTGTTCGTTCGAGATATTAAAACCAATGATTTCAGCAAGCAGTTCAAAATTGCCCCTGAAAAAGGTAAAGAAAAGAAAAGCTTCATTCATAGACTGATTTCTTGTAAATTTACATTTGATTTCCTCCTTGTTTTTGTTCAAACAGCCACCGAAAATTGGAGGCGCCTAAAATGGCTTCTGAAGAATGAAGACCGCTTCCAGAACAGTTCTGCAAGGGAAACCCAACTTGAATTAAGGAAGAGAATCGTTTAATCTTCCTTAATTCAAGTAGCAGAAATTTTTTAATAGCAATTCAACTAATTATTTGACATTTTTACCTGCAGGAAAGTTTTTATTACGTACATTGGGTAATGTGCATGTGCTACTTGTAACTATCAATTTGAGTATATATGTGAATATCCCTTCCCTTTTGGCTTACATTCATATATATATATATATATATATGGCTCAAGTTTAATCGGTTTTCACAAAATGTTATACATCATAGTACAAAGTAAAAGTAATCCGTGCTGTTAGAGTAAAAAGGTCAAAAGTGGACTGAAAAGCTCCAGAAGCCAATTTGTATAACTAGTCTAAGTTGACTAAGTCTCCTAAAATTGTGCCTAAATAATTACATCGTATCTCAAGTTGGCGCATACAAGTCTGTTGGCTAACATCTTGAATCTGTCTTTACCCATTGCTTTGGTGAACAAATCAATCACTTCAACACTACTCCAAACTTTCTTCGTTACCACCTCTACTCACTTAACTCTCTCCTGAACAAAGTACCAATCCATCTCCACATGCTTTGTCCTTTCATGAAAAGCCAGATTCATTGATATAGCTTAATTGTCGCAGTGGAGTATGGTCCACCTCCTTTGCTATGCTTGAAGTTCCTTGAGTAACCATCTCAACCACAATATCTCACTTACTGTTGTGGCCATTGCTCGATACTCTGCCCCCGCTGAAGACCTGGCTATAACCGATTGCTTCTTCGATCTCCAAGAAATAGGTGATCCTCCTAATGTGATAAAATAACCTATACATGACCTTCGAGTCATCCTGCAACCTTCCTAATCAGCATCCATATATGCTTTTATATCGAGCTTTGTCCTGGCGGACCCTTTTAGATATTTGAGAACATTTTCGCTGCTTCCATATGCGCATCTCGTGCTGCTACCACGGATTGGCTTAGTGTGTTAACTACAAACACCATATCTGGCCTTGTCATTATCAAATACACGAGTTGTGAAAAGTATAGGTTTAAGTTATTTTTGTATAAATTTAAATATAATTAACTATTGCACAACTGAACGAGATATGACTATCCTTAACAATAGTTTACAGTTTCTATTAAACTACTCGATGGCTATCATGTAAAAAATAATTTTTGGACTTTTTAATATCATAAATTTTTAAGTAATCTAAATTAACAAAAATATTTTTAGAATAAGTAAAATCACAAAAGAGGTTTCTATCTTCTGTCCTTTTGAAAATTATATATCCATTGTTTTTCCTTATATTCTTTAATGAATTTCTAAATATTATAGATATTTTGATTAGTAGTTGAATGGTATTTTTTCCATTGTTCTATATAATGCATCTTTAGATCTTTTAGAAACTTTAATTAGCATATGTGTTTTATATAATTTACCTTGTACTATTTAATGTTTCTCTATAATTTTTGGATACTTTAATTAGAATTCATATATTATGTGATTTCTAAAATTTTGATGTTTAATTTAAAATCTGTTTAAATGACTTGAAAATTGCATCAATAACCTTGATTCCTTATATATACATTTATGTTGGCATAATATTTCAAAATTTTAAAGAGAATATATTTTAAAAGTTCAAATGTCATTTGATTTTCAAATTTAACTCACAGTACAAAAAGGCATGGATTGAGGAAGACCTTTTCAAAATTTTCAAAGTTAAATGTATGATAAAGGTTATAATGTAAGCTTTGTAGGTAAATCATGTATTGATAAAAGAGTAAAGAACAATTATAAAGTATTTATTAAAAATATGGAAGAGAATGTGTCTGCAATTATATAATGTGTGTGTGATATGTGTAACTTATCAAATCAGGATGTCAAGTACTTAATATTTATGAATTATGACTCTTGGATATGACACCAGTGATTAATATCGAGCTGATTGAGAAACTTAATAAACACTACGTACCTTCTCGATGGACTTTCAATAGTAATGTTTCAAAAAGACAAAGTGTTTGAAAAATGTCAAATGCTAAAAAATTTACAAGAGCAAGAGATTGATGGCAACTTCTAGACCTTACAACTTTTGCAAGCTTAGCAAATAAGCATTATGCATATGGAATAAATGATAAATACAATGTATTCACCTGGAGTTTTATTTATTATTTATAAAGATGAAAGTTGTCATACAACACGGTACTATAATTCAAAATGAAAAATATTTATCGAATGAATATATTAAGAGTGATCACAACAGGAAATTTGAAAATGTGATATTTTAGTTATCTTTAAGGAAAAAGGCATATTTCATAGCTCCTTTACATTTAGGACACTTCATTAAAATGTAGTTGAGAGGAAGAATAAGACACTTCAAGAATGTTTAGGACTTTGCTTAGGGAGTACAAATTGCTTAAGTACTTTTTGGTTGAAATCGTTTCAACAAATTGTTACATTAAGAATGAGTTGTACTTTAGGCCATTATTAGTAAAAATGGCTTAAGTCCTCCTCTAACCATGTTTACAAGTTGTCTAAAGCTTTACATGCACTTATACAAGTAGCTAAGGCCTAATATGATATTCTTGGTACCTTATTAACAATTATTTCTGGAAAGGTAAGATGTGCCACTATTTATTAAGAAGTATGTTCATTGTATAAGTTTATGTTAAGGATATTATTTTTGGTATTGCTAGTGAACTTTTAGGAAAGGAATTTTTTTAACATTATTAGCAAGGAGTTTGAGATGATCATGATGTTATAACTGAATTTCTTTTTTAGATTTCAAATCAAGGAAATGAAATTTTATATTCATGAACCAATATAAGTTCACCAATAGCTACAAAAGAATGTTGACATGAAAGAGGTAAACTTGCGTGACACACCTATGAGTGTCACTATAAACAAACAAGCATATAAAAAGGTACAAAGGTTATAAGAAGTTGTATCAATGGATGAGTAGAAGTCTTTTACATCTTATTGCAAATCATTCTAAAATCTTATTTGCAAATACATGCGTGCTTAATTTCATGATTGACCCAGAGTGTCTAACTTATTTTCTAAAAGGATATTGAGATTTTTCAGAGGCACATCTTCCTTAGGTCTTTAGTATCCTAGCATAGATAATTTAAAATTTATATGAGGGCTAATAATTGCTAATAAGATTATGTTTTTAACATGATTTTAAGAGCATTTGACTTGTTTTTGGATGATTTCTATAAAATTTAATATTCTTTGTGGATTTTTTTTATAAGCCTTATTTTATCTCCAGAATGAAGGAAGGATGAATTTAGTCAAGTTAGACCGAATTTGGAGAAATTTTATATTGATTTTGGATGAACATATGTTGCGTATGTTCCTATATTTAGTAACACAACCAAAACACAAAAAATTTTTCTAAATTACGTAGCCAATTGATGCATTCTTTCTCTTTGACAACTTGGTATATAAAGGACCATGACCTAAACATAGCCTTATGTTCCTCCTATGTTCTACCCTAGTGTATTCTATTTATTTGAAAAAATTCCATATGAAGGAACACCCCCAAACATAGTCCTATGTTCAATAATATGACCAAGAAATGGACTTGTCTTCATAGCCTTCAAATATGTGTTTAATAGATGCACAATAGAGAATGTACTAAGCAAATACAACTGTAAAACAAGTCCATGTTAGTAACTTTTATTAGTATTAATCTTTACATAAATTATGGTTTTTATTCACGGTGAAGACCATAATAACAATAAGGACTCATGTCGATTTTGTGTTGGTCGTAATTTTAGGGATTCTTAGTGATAAGAAAGGAGAGAGGCTATAAGGGTTAAGAAAAATTCTACTAGAGGATGAGAGTATAACCAAAGTAGAGTGAATCCATTAAAAGGAGCATTTTAGGATAGGAATGAATCAATAAAGTTCATGATTCCATTAAGATCCAATCAAGAAAATCAAGACTCAAGATCTGTCAGAACTCTTTCTTTCATCTTGTTTTCTTTATTATTGATCATTGGTTTTCTTTTTCTTTTTATAAACTAAATTAAGGTAGATATAGATATAACAAAAACTAATGCTATTGTTTGAATTAAATGTTTGATTTAATATAAGACCAAATACTTTTTTAGAATTATTCATGAGTTTACATTATGTTGAATTGAAGTAGCATAAATAGAAGATTCCAATCGTATGTATATATGAATTAAGAATTGTGTATAAATAGGTCATGGCATGAAAAATGGGAAGTTTATGGGATCCTAGAACTAGGATCATATAAGTATCTTACGTTAGAGTCAAATCTACTACGGAAATTTATAGAACAAATTAATGCTTTCTTGTGGGTTTTGATTTGAGATAACTTTTAGTTAATCAACTTAAAGATAGGGTTATACATATTTAGAGAGAATACAATTGTAATTTTATATGCTTGAATTAAGAAAAATTCAAGCATATAAAAGGATATAGGATGATCCTTCATCTAGATCTTATTTATCTATTGGTTGTTTCATCTATGTATATTGCTTTAATTTGTTATTTGTTATTTTAGTCTATTTAATCTTATAGTTTAAATAAATAATTCATTTTTAGATTAGATAAAGAAAGATGATTAGTGATAGTAATTATAATCCTTGTGAGATTGTCACTCACTCTTATTAAAATATACTATAAAAATGATAGGTGCAATCATCTTTAGTGATTTTTCTTTTATTATTGTTTTATGTTTTAAATTTATAAAACTTAGTTTTTGCATTGTTGTAAAGGACTAATAGATTAGGAATACTTTTTATTTTTATCAATCTAATCATTTTTCTTTCTTTCTTTTTATTTATTTATTTATTTTAGAACTTCCTTTCTTAATTTTGTGTTTGTGACTGAATTTCAAATTTACATTCTTTGATGTATGGCTACGAGTAGTCCTAGAGTATTATTATATCCAGATATAGAAATAGAATGGACATTACTTTAAAATTTAAAGGAGAGAAACCTAGAAGTTCTAAGAATGCAACTACTATACAAAATGGCGGGACAAAGAAGATATTGCACTATAGGGGACTACGTTAGACAATTGATTAAATCTATCTACAAGTGCAAAGAATTGATTCTAGTAAGCTACAATTTTGGAGTATTTTAGGTTATCAATCTTAAGGACTATAACTACTAAACTTGTTAATCTTAGCCAAATAAAACTTATTAATCCTAGCCAAATAATTAAACTAGATAAAACTAGAATTCATAAAAAGTAAATCACTAAACTATGAAAGCAAGATAACTAAATAGCAAAAAAGGAATCAAGATAAATAAACACTATGGCTCTAAGGTTCACTTATGAGAACTTTAAATTCTCATGCAAGAATGATTATTAAGGCTTAAATAACAATTAACCTAATGTATCTATTTCCTCTCGAGGCACATAAGTATACTCAATTAAGTAACCATCACCTCTTAATGTGCATCTCAACCTAATTGGATTCATTAGAAATATTTAATTTATTTAGTTATCACACTAGTTTAGGGAATCCCTTTCTTTATTCTAGAATATTTATTCTTCCAGTGCACATATTAAACTGCACCTTTGGGTCCTTCAAACAATCCATAATATTAAATACGTGATAATTAGACATAAATCTAGTAATTAATAGCAAACGTAATAGATTAAACCAAATGATAATCATTCATGAATTAATAATCCAATATCCATCATAAACTACATCCCTAAACCTAATTAGGGATTTAGCTACTCAACATAATGAAAACAAAATTTTAAAAAATCAATCTTAATATAAAAGAAAATAAATAAGAAAAGATAGAACAAGATATCATAAATTACATCCATGCTGAGGTTGACCTCCTTCCAATCCTTTCCTTAAATCATTTCTTAATATTAAGAAACTCTAAAACAATGCTAAAATATAAGGTAGAAGCTACACACCACTTATAAAGCCCTTAAGAAAACCCTAATATGAGTATTTATAAGAAATGATTACACCAAAAGAGTTCTAAGGTAATTAAACTTATTGTAAATCCATCTTTCTTTTGGACAAATGTTAATGTATTAAGCCTTAACAGACAATCCAACTATAGAATCAAAATGAGTGAAATGCACCAAAGTTTAATGACTTTCAAGGATTACAAGTAGGACTTAAAAGATGTGTAAAATGGAAACTAGATGTTCTAAAAGGCAAGAAGATAGTGCTTGTCTTGCAATCTGTGATATTGTATACTAATTGGAAGCCTTATGTGTTGCACAAGCTGTTTTCTGAATTGCTCCATAGGAAGGAATTTGTCTTAAAAAATCCTACAATTTCTTTCATCTCAAGTTGCTATGAATATTGATGAAAGAACCATCCAGAAACATTTATAGGCAGTGCTGTTAGAGTGTTTTCTAGTTGAATGACAAATTCTAATATTATCTAGGTTGTTTAATTCCTCAGTTATCAAACATCTTCTGTAGAGTTCCTTCCATATGCCTCTATTGTAGTTACAACTGAATAATAAATGTTTAGTGTTTTCCTCGACTTCTTGACATAATGAACACCAATTTGTGAGGTGCATATATCTGGAGATTTATCAACAGTTTATAACTCCCCTTTCATTATAATCCATAAGGTAAATGCAACTCGAGGGTTGATATAATTACACTAGATAGTTTTGGTCCAAATCACTTTAGGTAGATGTTTGAAGATTAACTTCTTACAATACTTATTAGTGAATCTGCCATTAATGGTGTGCTTTATTCATCTGCAATAATATATGGTTGGATAATTTCATTTAAGACAGGTACAGATAGTGATGGTTGTTGGAATATCTCCTGGTCTAATAAAACTGCTACAATCGAGGCATTAAGTGAAATAAAAGATCTGAGAGATGTTGCTTGATTTCCATTAATAAGTTGCCCCACTGAAAGCCAGTTATCATACCAAAAGCTAGTGGATTCTTCATTCCCTACCAATGTAATAAAGTCATATTGAAATCTATTTCTAAATTTCAAATTTGCTTTTAAGTTTGAGGAGGGGAAGTGTTTAATGTCAAGAGCCCATATACTTCTATCCTAAAACATGTATGGCATTTTGAATTGATTGAATTGTGATAATTATCATGTTATGTCATGAAAGATGAATGACTTTTTGTATGATGAGTTAT
>JANIJF010000006.1:40513639-40528690 GCA_024520955.1 Erythroxylum bequaertii
CTTTAAGATAAATGCTTTTTAGGCAATATAATATAAACCAATTATAATACAATTGGACTAGAAAAAAAACAAAAACACTTATATAGAACTGGAAGTAGTATGCAGGAACAACGGAACACCAATAATTTGACAATATATCACAAAGATATATAAGTGGTATTATATCTGTGACAAAGGAAAAATAAAAAGAAAATTTTAATGATAAATAAACACCAATTTCTAGAAATACAAGAAATTAACATACTTAGGAGTAAATTATATTATAATTTATTAACTATTATGACTTTTAACTATTCTAAGTTTGCTAAGCCAAATATTATCCTATTCTGCAAGTTGAGGAAATGATCGAATATTATGTTGTCAAGTAACTAGATAAAGGTATAAATTATTAATAACTTTTATTAAATTTTAAGTAATAAAAATTTTTCTTTTATGGTAATTAACATATGGTAAATGTAGTATATGATATCAACAATTTACAGTATTATTTAATTATCAAACAAATTTTATTATATTTTATTAAATTTTAAGTAATGAAAAATTTCTTTTACGGGAATAACATAATAATAAATGTAATATTATCAACTATTTATGGTATTATTTAATTTTCAAATAAAGAAACTTTTAAATTATATCACTGTTAGACTTAATTGTTAATATATTATATCTGACCATCAGAAGGTGATACTTATTTTATTCCATTATTGAAAATGATCAACATGGTAGGGTTACAATTTTAACCTAAAAGAAGGCACAAGCATAGACAACGTGAAAACATTTATAGAAAAGAACTCCCTAAATCACGATCTTAAAAATCTTAAATACTATTTTCAATACTTCTATTATTTTCTATTTTTATCTTTATGTAGTGAACTTTTACGCCATTGTTCTAATGATTAAGAATATTATTTAGATTTTTAATTACTATATTATTAATTATTCATACATTAACTTGTCAAACCCTCAAATTTGACTTTAGTCATATTATTACTAAACTTATGTGAACCTCTATAAAAACACAAATCTAACAATTATTATGATAATTGTGGCAAAGTATAATGAAAATTACAATTACAAAAATTAAATTATTTATTAACGTTTAATGATATTTTTATAAATAATAAGTAATCTAAAAATAAAAAGGAGAAATACAAATAAAACACAAATAAACACAATATCATTTACTATTAATTTTCTGATTTAAAATGCTAATATAGTATCCATGTTAATGACAAATTACAAATTAATTATAATATATTAAAATATTTAGTAAGCTAAAAATACATAAAAAATTTAGAAACTTTACTTTTAAACTATCATTCAGAACTCAGAAGTCATAACCGTGAAAATCCTTTGCTATAAATTTTGAGTTGGAGTATCTTAGTTACATATGTTGATGGACATAAAAAACTTAGAGTGTAAGATGCTTCAAATGAATTTATAAGTATAAAAAGCTAAAAGGTTAACGTTAGTTTGGAAGCTAAAAAGATTACGTAGTATTATGAAAATGATCTTCACCCAAATTGTTTCATTCCTTCTTTATAACCATTAATTTCTTCAACAATTAAAAGAGAGTTAACGTTAGTTTGGAAGCTGAAAAGATTACATAGTTTTCGTGATCTCCACCCAAAATTGTTTCATTCATTCTTTGCAACCATTAAGTAGCATTTAATGCTCTTCATCAACTAAAAAAACGTTGGAAGGTTACTAAACTAAGAATAGGTGGGCCCCTAATAGGGTGGGGTGACTAAATGAAATGTAAATAAATGTAATATTAGAAAATTGTTGTTTGGAAGGGATTGAAAGGTCATAATGTAATATAGTGAAATGTTTTTTGAAAGATGGATGGAATGAAATATAATGTATGTATAATAACAATGAAAAACTATTCTACCCTTGATAGAACAAATGTTAATAGGGTTGTTATTAGGGTTGAGGGTATAATTGGTATTATAAAAAATATTAAGAGTATATTAGGTAGTACATATTTATCATTTTACATGTCATCCTAAGCTCCCCAAATCGGAGGTAACTCATTTTTACTGTTTAGGATGGAATGAGATATAATGTGAAACCCTCCCTTTCCATCCTATTCGATTCCATTTCATTTCATTGTAAACCCTTATCTCAAACGATGGAATAAAGTTATATTCCATTCCATTACTAACCACCCTACCAAACATAGCCTAACTTTAACAATTAGCTCTAAATGACATCTGTCCTAATGAATATTTTAAAAATTGAACTAGAAGTAAAACTGGTAATAAGCTAAGAGGTTTAAGGTTTAAAATGTTCAACCAGTATTAGATCGTCATAAAACCAGTTAAAGATTGAATAAAATTGAAGAATTTAAAATATGTTTGAAAGAGATTATCCTTACCCATCGAAGAATTTAAAGTTTAATTAAAAAAGAGATTATTAAATGAAAAATAGTTTATTTATTTTGGTTTATAGGAATTTATTAATTTAAGAAAATCGACTAGTTAATTAATAAACTAATAAAGTTTTAATAACAAGATTTATTAAAGTAAATTAAACTGAAAAGTTGAAAACTAAACTAAAAAGTTGACCAGTTTAAGGTTTTTATGATTAAACCGGTCAAATCAGATGAGTTTTTTAATCATTAGTCCTAAGCATATATTGCAAGTGGACTATAGGTTTCATTCCTAAAGATATGATTGCTACTACTTAAATGTTCTTGAAGTATCCCTATGCATGCCTCAATTGGAGCTTAAATTAGAATCCTAGAATTATTGTGGAGAGTGGCAAACAAAGGACAACCGTGTTAACCAACTGCTACTATGGCGAGTCTACTGAGGATAGCTCCTCTACACAAGTAAATTTTCTTCTCAATAATGCACTAAGCATTAGTGACAATAGGCAAAGAACTCTACATGTATGAATAAATTGCTCTTTTTGTTAATTTATCAATTGCATCTTGCTATGCTTTCTGACTTTACCTAGTGAAAGGGAGCTAATTTCGTACTACTAAGAGGGTCTGAGATAAGTCCCTTTTTATATGTTGAATAATCTCTTAGTGAGGAAGCTTTGATATATAACTTAATCTATGGTTCTTCCCCTGTGTTGTTACTATTCTAAGGCATCGTGATAGAAGCTACGACATTAGAGGATTCTTCATCTAGCTCATCAGCATTTTTTTGACTTTATATATGGGTTGTTCAATTTAGGTTGTTAGCAATTATAAAATTAATGTCTACTCTCTAAGTAGAGTAATATTCTCTCTTATTAGTTGCTCCTTATCCTTTCTTTTGCCTTATGTAGCCTGAAATTATGTTCATTCCACATTTCATAAACAACTCTTCCAAAAGGAAGCTTGAATTTTAGAGATAACTACCTACTACTCCACTATTTGTTTATTGTAAATCTCTCCATATTATAGGTGATAGATGTGAATTATAATGTGTTTTATAAGTGTTAGAGTGTGTTTTTAATGTTTTGTTAAAGGAAAATCGTGTGTTTAGGACTTCGATTTTTGTTCTTATTAGTGTTTTAATGTGTTTTGCTTAATTAATCGTTGTTTAAGGCAAGATTTAGATATTAATTATATATTTCAAGGATTGTTTGATGTGTTTAGTAATGAGTAAAGACATAAAAAGTGAAGAACAGATGAAAAAATTGGAGTAACAAGTCTGGCATGATCATGCACAAGGAAACAATAGATTATGCACGATCATGCTAGAGGGTTAGAGCAGTGTCATGCACAATCGTGCAAGGTATTTTCCAAAATGTGAGTTCTTTAAATACTTTTGACTTTTCAAGGCTATTTTTGGAAGATATATATGTGGAAAAACATAGACAAAACCCAGAAGACTCAAGAGTATATAAAGAAGAGAAAAACATCACTTAACGATTATATAAACATAATTAAAGGAGATCACAAGTGAAAAATTCTCAAGAATAAGGCCACATATTTTCCAACTCGAAAAGACATATAGATTTAGTTCTCTAATCTTTTCTTATTTTGTTGGTGTTGTTGGATATTAATGATGATTCAATTATTATAAAGAGTTACATCTATGGATAGCTAAATTCCTTTTTAAGAATTACTCTTGATTAATTTATTAAACATTATATTATTGATTTAATGAAATATGATTGCGATGTTTATTGTTTTAAATTCGATTTGAATCGAGAGATTAGATTGGATTATTTTTATTCTTATGCACAGTGAGATTTGGTACCTTAATAGAGTTATAAGTATCAAACTAATAGGAAATTGAAGAGAGATCCTAATTGTTTATTAGTTATCCATAGGATTGCTTCAAATTCAGTTACATAGTTAGAAAGAGTTTTGATAGATTGAGAGATCACAATTCAATTTTTATCTATTTTAATTGGGATTACTTGATTAGATTTCGAGCGAGGGTAATATTAATCATTAGATATCTGGGATCAAGTATGATTAAATCAAGAAGGTAAAGTGAAAAAAATAAGGATAGAAGTAATTGTTTTCATTATTGATAAATCAATCAATTTTACTACTGCTTAGTTTGTTGTTTATTTATTAATTATTTGTTTTTAGTTTAATTCTTAGTTAATTATCTTACTGTTTACCTTTAAAAAAGTTTATAAGAATTTTCAAGTGCCTATACAATCCTAGAGGAATGGTATCTTTTATACTATAAAATACAATATGTATACTTGCCATAAAGAAAGTTTTCAATTAAAACTTCAGCAAGTTTTTGGAGCTATTGGTGGGGATTTGTTTTATAGCATCTACTACAGTTCAGGTTACCTTGATTTAAGGGTTTTAACACTTTTCTTGTGTGATTATAGATGTATAAACATAGTATCTACAAGGGGTTTGAGTAAAGTAAAGGATACACAAGTTTTTGACATCAACAAGTAAGAGAGGGGATTCGAAAAGTGAGACGACAGGAAGTAATATAAAGAACAATGGTAGAGGAATGGAATTAAGGAGAATAGCAAAAACCCTTATGGACTTCATAACGTTAGGGTTCAATGTTAATTAACAAGGAATAATGAGATTACCAGTGTAGGCTAACACGTTCTAAATAAAACCAACACTGCTGAATATGCTGCAAACTAACATCCAATTTTATGGACCGACTAATGAGGATCTTAAAACTCATTTGGCCAACTTCCTGGATATTTGTGACATGTTTTGGTAATATAAGTTATCAGAATATGCAACCAAGATGAGGCTATTTCCTTTTACAGTTAAGATAAAGCCAAGATATGGTTGAACTCTCTCAACCAAGAGAACGTCATAACATAGGAGCAGCTGGTGTAAGTTTTGGTTAAATATTTTCCTCTAACGAAGACCACTAGGTTCATAAAGGAGATCACCAATTTCTAATAAAATGAAAGGAAGTCATTCTATGAAGCATGAGAGAGATTTTAAGAGTTAGAAAGGAGCTGCTTACATCATAAGTTGCCAAAAGATTTCCTTATACAAAAGTTATATAATGGTGTGAATCCACCGACGTAAGGCATTATAGATGCAATAACTTGTGGTTCGTTAATGAGGCCAATAGTTGAAGTCATATATGATTTGTTAAAAGAGAAGGCAAGAAATAACTATCTATGAACATTAGAGAGGAGTAAAGAATAACCAACCTTTCGAGATCAAAAGGGAGTGGATTCATTGGCAACATTATTGGTTAAAGTAGCAAACTTGGCCACACAATTGAACAACCTAAAAGCCACTTCTTCCAGCCCACTCAAGGCAATTTAGCATGGATTTGAATTATATGGACGAGAAAGTCGTATCTCAATAGATTTCCTCCTAGTTGGAAAACAACAATATGAGGCAGTTTAAGTTCATGGAAGTATAATATGGTTGGGGAGGTAATAACCCATATTCCAATACTTGTAATCATGGGTGGAAAAACCACTCAAAATTTTATTGTTCTAACAATGCAAGGAATTTAATCAAAGCTTAAGGCATATTAGGATTTCAACAAGATAAGCGTAGTTCTTTGGAACTGAAAATGGAAAAATTGATGGATGTTTTGAATTCCAAGTTTATAAGCCAAGATGAGAACCAAAAGAGTTTGGAAGCTAAATTTGACCAAATTATAAAGAATCATGCTTCTTCCATCTATAATTTGGAGTTTCAAGTGGACCAATTAGCTAATGTCTGCACGATGTGTAGGGAATCTTCTGAGAAACACAGAGTCTAATCTAAAGGAGTAATTGAAGGCCATCACACTTATAAGTGAAAGCAAGTTAAAAAGAACCAACCAAGATGAAGTTTGAACCCAAACCAATGTATGTTAAGAGAAGGAGGACAAGAAAGAAGATGAGAAAGAGGAAACTTCTTATGTCCCTCCCCCTCTATATGCATTAAAGATTCTATTTCCACAAAGGATGCAGAAGAATCAAATGGATCTGTTAATTGTAAAGGCCGTGATAAAGTTAAAGAAACCACAACTTAATTTGTCTTTGTGGAAGATTTAGAGAGCATACCTAAGTACATGAAATTCCTCAAAGACATCCTATTAAAAAAGTGGACTTAGAAGGACAATCAAACGATCTCTTTGATTAAAAGTTGCAGCTCCACAATTACTAGCCACATGCCTTCAAATTTGAAGGACCCATGGAGTTTCACTATACCTTGTGTTGTTGGTAATTTAGAATTTGCTAAATGTTTATGTGACTTAGGTGCAATTATTAATCTTATGCCTTTGTCAATTTTTAGAAAATTGAGGCTAGGAGATGTGAAGCTAACTTTTATGCTTATCTAGTTAGAGGATCAATCCATAAAGAAATAGTTTAGTGTGGTGGAGGATGTGCTAGTAAAAGTGGGCAAGTTTATTATTTTTGTAGATTTTATAGTGCTGGACTTTGAGAGGATCAAACTTGTTCATTAATTCTTAAAAGACTGTTTACGAATATAGGAAGAGGCTTGGTGCATGTTTATGAAGGGAACCTCATTTTTCATATTGGTGATGAGTAAACTGAATTTAATATGAATAACTTATTGAAGAATTTGAAGGACAACGACTTTTGCATGAAGATTGATATAGTATGTGTGTGTTAAGGAAGTAGAAGATGAAAGGAGTAGTTGGGTGATCCACTGAAGGTATAGCTCTTAGTGATAACAAAAGCACCTATGATACCCACCATTGACAAACCACACTTTTTAGAGTTGGAGAATAAGAAAACAGAGTGGTAGAGAAAATTAGAAAGTGAGTGAGAGTCATAGGACATAAAATTTTGGACATAAGAAGCATAAGTCCTCATTTGAAGATGCATAGGACTTACACATTCAAAAGAGGAGTCAGTAAAAATAATTGAAATGAAATGGTCAAGCTAACGACCTTAAAATTAACATGTTATGTGTTAGTTAGGTTTTTCGAGATTTTGTTCTTCATAGTGCATTATTATTTTTATGCTTTTATGTTTATTTTGGAGTGAGTTTGATTGATGAATGTTCATAATTTGAAATGTGTAAAATGGTTAGGAAAAATATCCAGGAGGTTGCATGATAGCATGATTGCATGGTCGTGCAATTTTAGAGGAGCAACTTATTGTCACGGTCATGCATCCCACTAGCACAGTTGCATGATCATAATTTTGGAGGAGCAACTCACTGGCACAATCGTGGATCCCATTTTGCAAGAATGTTTTTGCCATCTCTCTCCTACATTTTTGGTATTTTGTACTTCTTTTGCATTTTTTTACAAGATGGCATTAAGAGTTAAGCATTTTGCCTGCAAGTCGAAACTCAAAGGAAAAAAAGAAGGTATCCAGAAGTGGTGCACAAGATTTGACGGTTGATTTTGGCATTTTTTCAATCTTCCTAAAAGAAGAAAGTGAGACGTTTCTCAAACTTCAATCTGAATATATTTCAACACCTAGATATTTTGATTTTGAAAATATGGAAGACTTGAGTTTGAAAGCAAAATTTGAGTTTTTATGCTAGAATTCATTAGGATAAGTTCATTCATTGTGATTATATTGTTTTTGAAGAATTAACTTTTGAATTTTACTATACATTAATCTTTGAACTGAGCAAGTTAGATAATTTTTTGTTTGATTAAAAGGACAATCATTTAATATGGATTATTTTATTATGGAAGAAATATTTGGTTTTTTCTAAATAAAAATTATTGAAATGCACAATGATTTTCATTCCACTTCTTATTGGACAAAATTTACTAGGTTGAATGTGTTTGAACCATATAATGCACTAAACAATGCTATACAGAGTTCGAAACACTAGTTACTCCATAAATTTATGTGTCACATAGTGTTTACAAAAAGTCAAAGTAACAAATGTTCCAAAAAGGATTTATTTTTACTCAGGCGTGTGGATAATAAATTAAATATTTTTCATATCAACCATATTTTTCACATTATAGTTACTTCACTTACAAAGAAAAATAGCTATTTAGGCATAGAATATTTAGTTTCTACTTTAGCTCATTTCCATGGTGTTGATATAGATAGACTAAACCATGTTTTTCCTAAGAAATTAAATAATACTCACTTGTGGAGGGTTAAGATCTTGGAGTCCCATGGCATGGAACTCTGGGATCCCAACTCTAAATCAAAAGTTAAGAATAGGGCACGACAAGTGAGCTCTAGTTCGACACTACCTCGACATCACTAACTGGTATCATCTAGTAGAGTTGAAAGAAGAAGAAGTCCAATATATGGTGCTCAACAAACTTGATAATAACAATAAGCGCCTAGAGGGATGCATGGATGCCATGGAGAAAAAATTGAAGAAGGTAATGCAGCATCAGTGTGACCAAACTAAGAAATTACAGAAGTTCTTTTCAGTCTAAGGCATCCACGTTCTGAATCCTACTCCATTACCACCACAATGTCCATGAGTATTCTTGCCTTTGTTTTCTATTTCTTTTAACTTTAATTGTTTTACTAGCTTATGCTTGCTTATGTTTTGGCCCGTTTTTCTCATTACGGATAATGTGTTGTTCAAGAGTGGGGATATATTTGAATATGCATATCATTTGTGTGAGATTTACATTATGTTAGTTTTTGATTTGGTTAGCATTGTTTAATCATTTTCTGCATGATGTGTACAATTTGTGAATGTGTCAATGACATAAATTGAAAGGAATTAGCTTATGTATGGACATGATCAATTCAATTTGTGAAGAAACATTAGCTTGTTAACTTTGTTTTTTTCAGTGTTTTTGAGTTAAATATAAGGTTTGATTAGAATATTGTACTTATTCTTTCATCGAATGAAACTTGTTTAGATATAATTACAATCAAATTCATTTAAATTGATAGACATTATTATTATCCTTTCATGGGAGTGCTTGACTTGGAATAACTGATGTAGGTAAAATGTGAAAAAAAAGTGTGTTGTATAAATGTGCTAAATACATTTCCTATTCTATTAACCTATTAGAAAAATGAGTTAAAAATAAAGTTAGTAGCTAGTTGTGATTTGTGATATAGCTGAGTAACTAGGGGCATTCATGATAAAATGTTTGTCTTTGTATCAAAAGGCTAGAATGACTGATAGATACACAATTGATCATAATTATACCTCATATTTGAAGTATTATTTTTATATTTTATACTTTTGTTGTATATTTGGTACAGAATTTCCTCCAAGTGTGTTTACAACGTATAATTGCCTTCACAAACTTAAATGAAAGAATTCAGATGAAAACATGACATAAAATGAAGATTTGAAGCTTAAAAGATACACGGTCGTGCATTAGGCTGTGTACATTTCTCAGGCCATGCATAATCGCAAAGTTTCAAGCCGTGCATAATTGCAAAGTTTGGTATTCTAGGTTATACACAGTTGTGTATCAAATGATGTAAGTTTTAGAAACCCTAAATTTTGCTATAAAAGGACATGAGTGGAGACTAATTAGGGGAGTAGACATTATAATGCAATTCTAGACGTGGAGATCGTTCAAAAGGGGATATTTTGATCCAGAGAAGTGGAAAACATGAAGAAATCATCTTAAGATCTAATAGAATACAACATCATCCCTCTACCTTGCAAAAACATTCTATCGGAGATAAAAACGAAGATTTAAAATTATGAACACTTTGTTTTCTATTCGTTTTTCTTCTAGTTTATGTTTGATTTCGTGTTCTATCATGGTAACTAAATTCCTTTGATGTCTAGGTCAGAGTACCCCTATGTCTATGCTTTAACTTGTTTGGATTCTTTTATTAATTCATTTAGTTTGATTGATATATTATGATTCGATTATGTGTTTAACATATATTCTAATAGATCTGGAATATTAGATCATAATTTGATTTCATATATAGAGATTGAGAAATCCTGTTTATTGAAATAGGTCTATTGTAATTAAAAAGAGTTTATTGCAATTGTGATGATAGGATGACATAAATCCTCTGGATAATGGTCAAACCTAATAGTAGAATTCACAAATCGGTAAAGCAATCTTAGTACCTTTGACTTGAATAATATTGGTTGATAATTCTAAGATTAGTTGTTAGTAGTCTCAAGTGAGTTACTAGCAATCCATAGGAATTTCCACGGTCCAATACTCATCAAAACAATTGCATAATAAAAGTGTAATTATATAAGGATTTTTAAGGGGATTCATAACCTAGACACTAGTTTATGATATCTATCGTTTTTAAGTGATTTTCTGTTTCTTTGTTAATTATTGTTGCCTATTTTATTTTATTTTCTTTAATTAAAAATCAAAATAAAATTCGCAAACTAGATAATAGGATAACGGTAATTACTAGTAATCATCGTCCTCATAGAATCGACCCGTACTTGTCAGTACTAGTTACAGTTATGTCGTGCACTTGTGGTTATTTCATAATATACTAACTAAAAATAATCAATCAAGTTTTTGGCACCGTTGTTGAGGACATTAATATTATGAAAACCTGAATGTTATTATTCTAGTCATTATTCTTCTATTTATCTTATTTTATTTTATGCTATTTTATTTTATTTGTGGATTATTCATTTAATTATCTTTTGAACTTCTTTACTTAATCTTGAGTTTGTGGTTTATTGTAGGATTTAAGATTCATTTTTATAGCCACAACACACAATGGAAGGATGGAGTAGACAATACTCTAATGGGAGCTACAATTTGTGTTTGTAATTTGTAACATCACTATATGGGAGAGAGAAGTGTTCTCTCAACTGATATCCAGGTGGTGTCACAATATTGGTGGGAGTAATCACTACAATCATGAATGTTGAGCACTAACTAATAAATGGGAGCAACTGAGCATTTATAACCAACTTCAATGTGCACCATACGAGAATAGTTACAATTCAGAATAGAGCAACTCTTACGCCTATGGATGGAACGATTACGCTCCAATTGAATATTTACAACACCAAGCACCTTCAGTTAACGAGCCAATTCTGGAAGATATGATGGCTAATTTCATTCAAAATCAATCATGAGGCATCAGGAAATAGAGACTCATATACAAAATTTGGTGAATCAGATCAATCAGTTGGTGGAGATAATATCTAATAAGATATAACAGATCTTTCCCAGTACTACTGAAGCAAACTTTACCAAATGTGGAATGATAATCACCCTTAATGGAAAAAATGATCTCCCAGTAGAGGAGGAAAAAGAAGAGAGTATTACAAACAAAATAATAAAACTCCTGGATGAAATGAAAGCTAACCAACACGAATTCAAGAGTGAAGACAAGACAATTCATAAATGGAGTGACAATCTAAGAAGAGCTTCCCGAAGAAGCCTCCATCTAAAAAGAGGAAGTAAAGAAGTGGTAGGAGATAATAGAAAAAGATAAGCTAGAAACCTCGCTTGGGTTTGCTTTTGACTGCTCCCTATCCCATCTATGCTCCTTTTATATTGGTGCTTGTTATTCTACCATCGAGCAATTTCTGCTTTCCCAAGGGCGAATATTGCCCTTGTTAGTGGCAATAATCACCACATATAGCAAAGGGTGATTCACCAATAGCAATGCAAGATGCTAATGATACACCATTACACATTTAAAAACCTAAGCACCCAGAAGTACATTCGCACATACAAAACACAATCCTAATTCAAATCTACGGGACATGCATCTTTGTTTTCCAAAAACCTTTATCAGTTTTGAGAATGTAATAAACCAGAAGAAGAAAAACAAAAGAAGCATTAATGGGGCATGCATTAGATTCGTTTTCCAGATTTGATTCATATTTAGGGGACATGCCTTTGTGTTTTTTAGATATTTCAATTAACTAGAAGCAAAAATAAAATAAGAGGCATACTTAATTGATGTTTTTAGAAAGTAGAAACACAAAATACAAGGCTATGAGATCAATTAATTTTTTAGAAAACATAAAACAAAGGGGGGTTTTAACTTTCAAAAAGTTAAAACAAACCCTAATTCATTAAAACCATGTTTTAAGCCTTAATTTTATCAAATCAATAACAATCAATCAATTGATTCAAGTTAAATAATTAATGGTGACTCTGATATCACTCTTGGAAAACCAATTGTGATCAAATCATGGGTGCAGCAAAAAATAAATTTTTTTACAATTTCTTGATTAGATCTCAGTAATTGAATAACTTGAAAAATTAGAATTGTCTTTTTCCAATTGTCTAAGCTCTAACGGTATTCATAAAGCAGAGAAAAAGAAACTTAACTTTTGGGAAGAATAAGTAGGAATAACTCCTTTACGCTTATTTCCTATAAATAGAAAAAAGCATTACATTATATTTTTATTTAAATTAAATATTCTAATTATAATTTAAATTAAACTCTAATTATAATTTAATTTAATTTAATAAAATCAAAATTTTCATATTTGATCCATGAAATTTCTCAATTATGTCAAACTTAATTGAAATTAATTTTCTCTTTATATGTGACTCATTTGGCAATGATTATAAATTCTAATTCTAATTCATAAGTAAAATTATATAAATTAAGGCTCCATTTAATTTATCTTTAATTTTCTAATTAGACAGTTTATAATTATTGAACAAGATTGACATCTAGTAATATGCCATGAGCACCCAAATATTACAAATATTAAAGTGATTTGACTTAACATGTCTATACATAGTTATGATGTATAATTTAATTCTTTTATCATTCAGTGTTTTAATTGGACATAAAGTATGAGTTTAGTGTTTACTCTTTTGAAATCCAACCATGTTTGTTCTTACTAATTAGTAACTAATTTATAATGAATATTTGAAAACATCTTTTTAAATCTCAATTAACTATGGCAAGAGAATTCTTTAAATTATTACTAATCAAGAACAACGAAACATTTTTTCTAATTACTTTAGAATGAATATTTTTTGTTGGCTTACTCAACTATCTCCATATAGTTCATACTATATCCAAGTAATACTAAGTAAGCTACCCTAAATAAGATAGGTTATAAGTAGCATCAAAATATAATAATTCCGACATGAGAAATCTTAATAATCTCAAATCTAAAGATTAATTATATAACCATCTTAATAAGGAAATATGTAGAACGTAAGTAATATTCTCTTTGGGATCCTCATAATTAGGTTAGTTCCTTGAACTTTTTCTTAAATAAGCACCCACATGTTTTTTTTAAGCATCTTCATACATTAATTTATGATATCAATTACATTCTTTATAAGAAAGAAATATAACATGTAATAGTTTTGTCATTTCACTAATATTGTATTTATTTTACTGTTTTATCAATATCTTGTCTTGATGAAACTATAACTAGGAACAATTTAGAAAAAAATACATAAATGTAAATTAAATATCATAATTACGATCTCATCGTAATTTTGATTGCAAAGAAATTATTTTAGGGATTTTATCTTTAGTATTAAAACATCAAATGTACTAATAAAATACATAATGATAAAGAATATCTCTATTGATTAAAATAATAATGTCATATATAAAATTGCAATCAACTGATTGATTGCAGGACATAAACTAACAATAATAAAATTTAAAAGGCTACATTTTGATAATTGAAAATCATAGATTGTGTTTAACATTATCAATACTTTAGTCTTGTATTAAATTAGTTGATAGATAAATTGATTCTTTAAGATCATCCTTAAATGATAAAATTAAAAATTTTATCTTAATATACATAATAAATAAATAAACACACAAATATATATATGTAATAAAAGAATCACTATCAAGTTATAACGAAAAAAGTATTTATTTGAACATGTATAATAAATATTTGAAATTGGAAAGATGATTAAAATTGTAGTTGTCGAACGGATAAAATATAATTTTCATAGATAAAAATAATTTTAATTTTTTATTTATTGTTTAGGTTTGATGCTTTTTCTAATTTTAAATATGAATAAGATTAGGATTATAATTGTTGGGCCTCAAGTCTCGTTACTTATTCCAAGGCGACAATTTGAGACAATCAGGTAAAGATCGTACGAGAGGAAAGTTAAAAGCTTCAATTTGTAAAGACAATTTCAGCGTCAGCTTTAGTAGGTTTGCCGCGACAAAGTAAATGTTTCTCCACGGCGAAACTAGGGAAAATTCCAAGGACCTTTCGGGAAAAGTTTACCGCGGCGAAGTTCCAAGGTCGAACAAATGCACTCTTCGGGAAAAATACGCCGCTGCAAAGTTTCCAAATCAAACACAAGCACCTCTTGAGAAAAATACGCCACGGTAAAAGTCTGGCTTCACCACGACAAAGTTACAAGATCGAGCCAAAAACACCCTTCGGGAAAGGTTCACCGCAACCAAAGTTTGGCTTCGCTGCTACGAAACCTTCAAATCCGCAACCCAGAACCCAACAATCCAACATTAATTTGCACATACAATGTCCAACAACCATTAACAACTTAACAAAAGATAGACATAAATATATACAAAAGGAACTTTTTTTATTCTTAATCTCATTCTCATTACTAAAACAAAACGGAGTTTGAGCCTAGCTTTAATTACATATCAACAGCCACATCATTAACTTAATACAAAATACAAATGGATGCCCATATTTGATATGCTTATAAAGCTACCCAAAAACAGTTGAACTAACTTAGTTACTAAATGTAGCTATCTTGGAGTTTGCCCAAAGCCTTGCAAGGATCAATAACCTTCTCGTTTTGTACC
>JANIJF010000006.1:40848862-40866220 GCA_024520955.1 Erythroxylum bequaertii
AATTTCTAGTTGTGTACATATCCTTTTCGTATGTGTATAAAATTTACTGATTTATCAAAAAAAAATCTTGTTAAACTTCGTAAATCCTTATTGACAGTCTTTTCATTACTAATAGTTTTACCATAAGATCTTATATGATTCAAAATTCTAATCACTATAGATAAAATTCTTGCATGTATTCTTTCTCTTTTATATGTAGTGTTTTAAAACTTCGAAGAAGGATTTGTAATGTCATGGTAATTACATTTTTATCACTTAAATATTCTTGTTTTAGAATCTCCCATCCCTAAGTAAAGGTTCTAGCTGATAAAATTTGAGAAAAGATGCGGTCGTCAAATGTTGAATTTATGAAAAAAAAAAGTAACTTTTGCATCTGTTTTGCGAAGTTCTCACAATCATTGGTCGAGGTCAATCGACTTTGGATCATCAAACCCTTTTGTCTATTAAGCATGATAATTCTTGAGATTTAAGAATAATCTTCATTTTGAGACTATAGAGATAATATTTTCAACGTTTAAATATTTGAATTAGAGGTTAAGAAGTTGAAATGGAACTTTTGCTTGCCATGACTAAACTCAACTCTCTTCTAGTTTTGATTAACGGAACCGATCACATAAGAGACCGATGCTATGGCTTTGATCAAATGAAGCATGAGTTATGGTGACTTTTTTATGGAAGCTCAAATTTGAAGTGGTCTTTGTATTTGGTGTTTTGGAAAATTCATTCTAACTCTAATAATAAAGTTTGTTGGAGGAGGAGAATAATAAGAATAGAACAAAAAATAGATGTTTTTATTTCTGTATAAAACAATCTATTCTACTGGTTATAAATATAGTAGATAAGAAGATTGGCGGTAAAAATAACTGAAAGATAAAGTGAATGTGCTGATAAATATGAATTATGGGTTTAATGACGTGCACTAAGTAATTACAGGACAAAACTTAATCGTACTAAATAACTAAAAGATAAATACAAAAACTACTAATTTTTCCAAGCATTACTTTCAATATGGAATCCCCTGTAAAAATTAGCAAGAAAAAAAATTAGGTTTTCGGTTACTTGCCGAGATGGGATTGGTTTTAGTAGCAGTAAGCAATGTGGGTGCGCTCCATCCGGCGGCAGAACGTATCACGTAAACGATGGACATGAATGCAGTGGCATGGTGAATCAAGACAGAAGTTGATTAAACCGGTAAGAATAAGATTCACTGGAGCTGAGTGTCAAATTGAAGGTCAAGTCTACCAATAAAGGCTCGTTATCAATTCTTGGAAAGCGTTCTTATCCCAGTATTTACCTGTTTCACGTGCTTTTGACCTGAGCATGCATGGGTCCTACAGTTTCATAAGCCATTAATTGGGCAGTGCTTTTTACCCACCAACGTGATAGAGGCAGATATATGTGAGCAATATTGCCCTCGTTTCATATGTGGTGAAGTTGCGTTAACTCTGGGCAACTTCCTTTTCCCCTCACAAAGAACTTGTTTACCCGTATGGAGTCCTGGTGTCCTTTAAAGAAGGCCCACTCCATCTTTTTATCCACTCAATATCTGTGTCCACTTTCTAAGAGTCTATATAAACGCATCATTTTATGGCCATGTCTTTTCCTCCTCAACGTATTTCCTGTGGTGGAATGAGCATACACATGAATGGCTATGGTGCGAGAGTAGCTCTTGCTGGAGAAGCAGGGCACGTGCATGCTATGTTCATCTCCAAGAACATTTGCACGTGCTCCCCTTCTCCAACATGTGTTTCTCTCGCATAACTTTCTTACCGCTGGCAGATGTTACATAGCTAGTGAGCCTGAGGAATTGTTATGCACTAAAGGTAGGCTACAGGTACCAATCATATTGACGACGTCATCTTAATTTTATCATCTAGTTTTCCATAATTCGCAATTGCTTCACTTTTAAACTCGCAAACTGTACTTCTATTGAGGTCTAATTTCATGTATATGAATGTTACCCCTCGGCCAACTACTATCTTGCATTTTGTCACTTACAAGATCGCATCCTGCAATAGCAAAAAGTCAATCAGACCGCCAAGAATGTACAGTCCTTTTTCTCAGTCGAGGTGGATGGGCGCGGGACATGAATTGCAGGATACACAATCTATCTACCCTTTTACTACGAGAAGATGAAGCGTTTGGGGTTGTTGTACTTATATCTGTTGAATACACTTCAAAAGTTTGGTGCCCGAAATTGTAAAAATAAGTGTTTGTGGTTCCAAGGAATAAGGACTAGTGACTTACGCTAGCCCCAACATTTTTGCAGAAGAAAGGATGCATGTAACCCTTATGCTCTGCGGGGGAAAAAAGGAAAAGTCCATCGTTCTGGTATTCTAATATTTCACCAAAAATATTGTCCATGAAAAGCTAAAGCAACATAATCAATACTGTTTATTACAACGTGGGCAACTCTTCAGGTTCGAGCTTGTATATTTTCACGCTTGAAGATTTAACCTTAACCAACATAGTGTCACATTTGGCCTTCTTGTAAAACTCTTCGTTTACCCTATCATGCTCCGCAAAGATCGAAGAAAGAGGTTCGGTGGAAGTGGACATTTTTTCATCACCTTCTAATAACTTGACTGTTTGCATTATGTTTACCTAATTTACTTCAAGTATTCAGCAGTTCAACTGATCGAAAACTTGCTAAAGTTGAGAATTTGAATGTATTGAACCACAAGTCTTCATTATCAATAAAAATTAGAAAATGTGAACAATCTAGCTGGTCAGAATACGTAATTTTCATATATATATATATATCTGATCTTCCTTCCATTTCTAGCAATTTTAGCCGTGTTTGATTTCAAATTGTTTAATAGATGGAGCTCGTGATCATGATGAAGATCTCTTTCAGACTCTTCATTTTTCTTTCATTTGACGCCATTTTGTTTTCCCAGGTTGAGAGAGAAACTACAATTACGATATGCTAGGTTTTTCGTAGTTGGTAATGACTGTGTCTGCATACATTAGTACGAGTACTTAAACTGCTGCTATTTTCTCACCGTAAATATTAAATTTTTTGCTTAGAAAGATGAAGGTTTTTAATATAATCTTTCCTAAGAAAAGGCATCTATTAAAAAGTAGCAGTTTTGAGTTTTTGGACATTGTTTTTCTGCATTAACACTACTACGTACGAAATAAAGTTCGAAGTTTAAACTTCTTAAATTGAATGATTATTTCATATAACAATAGCATTGGTAATCACACTTCAGGACATTATATCTATGTGTATACGGTGATTCAGTTCTGTATATATTTGTTCTTATATATATATATATATTTAACTACAATGTTTGACAAATTCGAATTCTAGACAATATAACCATGGAGATGTACAGGAGACATCATACTTGCGTGGAACTTGCTTTCTCTGACTACCTCTCTCTCTCTCTCTCTCTCTTCCTCTGACACATTTCGCTTCGGTGACAAAAGTTTTACTGCAAAGAAGCACATATATACAATCAGGAAACAGACCCATATAGGCAAACACGTTTGCACCAGACGCAGACGGCAGAGTAGAATCAGTAGATGGCGTATGCGATGATGTGGAAGATCTGGCAGTCAAAAGATGAAGGGACTGTAAGCTAATTACGTGGGGGGTTCTTTTCACTTTGCCTTAGAAACTGGGGGTTTTGTTTTCTCTCTTCCGTGACCAAAAGCCATCAAAGTTTTTCATTTCTAAAAAGTAAATCTGATAGCCCACTAGGGGTGTTGGAAATTGGAGTGGGATATGGGGACAAGAAGCTCAGATAATGAATGAAGAACCTTAATATACAAGCAATGGCGGTGCAGTAACACTTAATCAACGTGACAGTCAGTAAGTGATACATTGGAAAGATGGAATAGAACCTGTGGGAATTTGGACACGCAATGCACGAATATCTAGAGATGGAAATTGTTGCTTTTTCTGGATTACGATTACGTCACCTTGCCAGATCTTCAGATTGCATATATACCCTGGTTAATGTACTGTTTGTTTATTCTGATGACAAGATTCTACTTATCAACTTTAATTAATATACGGTGTTTTACAATCTGTAACTGATTTTATAGTCTTCATTCATATTCATGTATTAATGTTTATATATTTCCTTAATTGTATTTTTCATTTTAATCTTTTTTAATTTTTAACAAGTTCATTAAGTATTTCAATTAACTCTATGGTAAATTTTATCAACATACATTTTATAGTTACCAAAAAGTTTAACATCTTTTAGCTATTATTTAATTTATCACATCTGATCTTATTTTCATAAGATGATTATGACCTTATTTGACAGGCAGTTGATTGGATTAATTGTTAGCTAATTATTTTTTTAGTTAATAGCTGATATCAGTTGATTTGATCAGTGAATTACATTAGCTGTTTGTTAAAGATGTTTGATAAAATTACCTATTTAGTATTAACAGTTTATGTATAAAATGACTTATGAGAACATGACTTTAAAAAAAATTATAAGGATATAAATATTATATAGTATTTCGTTGAATATTCTTATAAGAATTTAGATTTTAGATATTTAATTTTACAAAAAATAAGTTTATAAATATAATAATAATTATTATAATGATGGTGATGATGATACATCCAAACATTTTAACCACAATCTTTTTGAGATATGGTAATGAAAAAATATTCTATCCAAATTTAGTTACCTGAATATGGTAAATCAAGTTTAGACAAGAAATTAACGTCTTTGTACTACTGTATGAAATAGGATTATTGTATTCCTCTTTGTTCTAGTTTTTATAGGACCTTTATTTCAAGTTATTTAAACAAGTCATGTTCACTTGTATTGTTTCATCATTCGTAAAAAATTTATACAAATCTTTCTATTTTTATTTTCAATTAAAGTCAACATTTTATTTCTAACCTATTACTCCTGCACCTGTTTACATGACAAGCTACAAGATGATTCTGAACCCATATGGTTATATTTCAACGATAAGTTCCATGACCTTTCGTTATACACAAAATATTTTCATACTTAACTGCTTGCTCCTATATAAGAACATTTTCATACTTAGCTGCTTGTTTTAAATCAGCTATTGACCAAATATTTTAGCAGTCGTTTTGACTGTCAATTAGTTGAAAACAACAAATCAATTAACAAAATGGTTGATTGGTAATTAACCAAACGAGACCTATTTCTTATTGAAGCGTTTCTATTGTAAAAATATGTATCAGATGATCAATTATTTAAAAAAAATTATTTGGCAAAGCTAGCAGCGGCAAAGTTATTAATAAAGAATTTTCCAAAAAAACAAGTTATTAATACAGAAATTTGTGGAATTTTGTCTTGCATTTCTTCTATAGGAGAAGTACGAGTATGTATAAGTGGTTAAGTAATCCCACTAATTCAACTTGTAATAACAGTATCAATCTAAACCAAAGAATAAATCAACTAAATATAAGGAATTATAAGAGATTAATTATAATTATGGAGAGATGACAATCCAAAGATATGATCGACTTCTACGTTACAATAAAAATCAAATTTGGCTACAAAAAAAAATCGTAGTTAAAAGTCTTAAAATCATCACTAATTATTATTAATGACGATTTATGTTTGTCACTAAAAACATTGCTAAATCCCTTTAGCTTAAAACTATAAGCCAAATTTTTTGTTAATCATCGTTAATAATTTTTTATTATGCTTTATTTTCGTAGCAAAAAAGTATTAGCGACATTTTACAAAATCATGGCAAATATACTTTAGCTAAACTTGTTTTTTTAACTAAAAATATAATTAAAAATTATTAGCTATTTTTAACTACATTTTTTAAAAAGTTACAAAATGCTTCTAGCTACATTTTATAGAATGTACTTTAATTTAAATAAATATTTTAAGAAAAATATTATAATATGTTAATTGTAATTATTTGTGACATTTTTAATCCATATTATTATATATAATGTTTAAATTTTGATTGTTGTTAATTTATTATACAAGAATAATTGATAATTTAAGACATTGTATATAAAAAGTAAAATATCATTAAATTATGCCAACAAAAGTATATTAGAATATAAGATTTTAATTATAACCTTAACAATTCTAATAGATAAAATAATAAATGCTGAGATTAAAAAAAAATTACTCCAAAGCCTGTACAAAAAATCTAATCCTACACTAAAGCTAACTACTCCAACAAGAGCATTCTTTCCTATTTGCCACATCTGATTTCATAAGCTTCGTTTACCATATTTTCTTTGACGCCTGCAATGTGATAATAGAATTTGAAATCTGTAGCATCTGTTGCTCTACCTTACCTTTCCATTTCACCATATCCTTGAACATTTCCTGTCAATGCAGAGAGCATAAACAATTGATCTTAGTCAAATATGAATAAGAAAACTGATAACCAATGACGGATATTACCTGACAAAGAAGAAATGAGCTGCCATGGTCTAACTTCTAATTCACAGTGGCAGATGAATCTGTCTTCACATTAACTTGATCTTCATACCCAAAATAGCCTACCAGTTCTTGCCCGGTTTTGTTAATATAAAAAAATAAGCACAATCGAGATTGAAAATGAAGGTAACAGGGTTTTGTTTTGCTTTTTTTTGGTTCTCTATACATCCACTGAGCTGCATGTTAACTAAGGTTTTCATGTTAGCACAATAAACATGAAAACTTACCTTCAAAGCCACAATTCCAGCTTAAATTGTCATTGGTTCCATCGTCTCCACCTTCTCTATTAGCATCATTGTGCAAAACCTCAGCCACTAGATGCAGCTTTTCAAGTGAATACAGACTAATTCATTTTTTGAAGTCTGCTTTTACCTTAAAATTGTAGGAAACTAGATCAGACAGTGTGAACCTGTCATGTGCAATAACAAAATTAACACTATGATAAGGCTTGCGATTATTTACCTGAAGAACGAGAAGAACTCCAAGCCAGTAGTGTTAAATGAACGAGCAACATAATACCATGTCTATATAAAAGAAAGGCATATCAGAAGATAACCAAGGAAAGACAACAGGCAACAAACTTGCCGATGAAGACATGAATAATTCTTACCCCGTAGAGATCAGTACATCCCGAAACACGAGTGGCAAAGGAGCCTTTCATTCCACACTCACCCCATTGATGGTAAATCAGTAAAGTGAGGATAGATGGTAAACCAGTATACTGAGGCAACCTCTATAAATCTTAAAAGGACTAATATAGAGAGGAATAGACGATGAAACAGCTAGGAAGAAAATAAAAGGTCAAGTAAACACCAACTCTGTGAAAAAAACAAAGAATACCAATTGGCTTGCCAAGTTGGACTTATTAAAGAAAGATAACGAAAATGAAAATCTTCAGCAAGCAAGACCCAAAAATCTAATTTATGTTAGTCCTAAAGCCCCTGTTCTAAACGATTGGTTAAATACCAATTATTGAACCAACAACCGAAAATCGTAAAAACTGTTACCTGCTTACCTTTAAACTCATTTGAGGACAAAAGGCTGAGAGACAAATTTCAGATAAAAGAGATGCCATTAAAAGGCTTCAACCAAGGTTGTGGAGTTGAATAAGTTCCTTGGACTGAAGGATTCGGCAGTGTATTGACAAGACCAGTGCCCTCAAACCACGATGTAAAATCGTCCCCCTGAATAAATCACAAACCCAGATCTGAAATAAATCACCAACCCTAACCCCGGAAATTCAATGCCATAAAAACTCTAAAACTCACAAAATTTACCAACTCCGAATACCAGAAACCCGAAAGACCAAAAGCCAAAACCATCAAAAAGAGCTCAGAATTCACAATTAACCCAGTAAAATGACCGAGAGACAGAGCCTGTTGCTGGGTCTTTCTGGGGGTTGGTATGCCGACAATATTCTTCAACTTGCATTGATGGAGCAGATCAGCGATACGGTCGACGATGTGGCACCTTTAGAGAGGGCCTATGATCCAGTAAAAGGAGAGCATGGTGAGGGTAAGGGTAAGGGTGAGGGTGAGGGCGACGGTTGTGGTGGTGGTAACGGTGGACCAGTGGAGGATGAAGCAATTGGTAAAACGAAAAGTCAAAAAGGGCTTGACCTTTTATTTTTGTCAGAAACAAATAAAATCATGTTTGCTGGCCGAATTAGTCACGGAGGAAAACTCGACTTCTCCAAGCCGCAAGGAAAGTCGTTTGTTTAGGTCCCCATATTTCGCGAAGATGTTCAAAATGGTCGCCAAATGTAGACTTTTTATTGGCGATTTTTAAAAATCATCGACAAAATTTTATTATTCGTGACAATTTTGAAAACTCGACTTCTTCAAGCCGTAAGGAAAGTCATTTGTTTAGGTCCCCATTTTCAATTGTATATGACTTTTCATTTACATTGCTTGTACTTTTGCTTGTGTTAACATTGTATAAATTTTTGTTTCATGATGTTTTTATTGTTTGAATGTGTCAATGACATGAAATTGAAAGGCATTAGCTTAATTATGTACATGATCACTTAAATTGTGAAGAAACATTAACTTTTTAAGTTTGATTTTAAGTGTTTTTGAGGTGAATGATTAGAATATTGTACCTATTATTTCATTTTATAACACGTTTTTGGATTACTTGATAATTAAATTTATTTAAATTGGTAGGCATTATTAATAACCTTTCATAGGACTGATTGATTAGAAGAAATGATATATGTTAAAAATGATTGAATAAATGTTCTACTTCGTTGGCCCTTTTTGAAAAATTTTGTAAAGAATAGAGTTGATAGTTAGTTGTTAGTTGTGATATAATGAAGTAACTAGGAAACATTTACACCAAAATGTTTGCCTTCGCAAAAAAAATGCTAGAAAGAAATCTAGCTAAGCTTGATAAAATGTAACCTAACTAAGTAATTGGGGAACATTCATAACAAAGTGTTTGCCTTCAAGTTAAAAGACTAGGTGATCGTTAAATAAAATCTAAAAAAGAAATAGTGTTTTCAATGTCAGCAAACTTATTGATCATCATATGATATGCTAAGATATTTCCATAAATAGGTATTTAGTGGTAGCTTTCCTTTTCAATTTGGTAAATAATAATGAGTGCATACTTATAAGTGTTATAGATGTATGAATAGGGTGTCAATATTTTGGTTGATATGTATACTTAAATCAAAGCGCATAGATGTAACAGGTTAGTGTATTGGATCGTGAAGATTACTATGGAATGCTAATAGCTGACCTTGAGTCTCCTACCAACTAATCATAAGGTTTTCAACTGAATTACTCAAGTTAAAGTTTATAGAATTGCTTTATCGATTTATGAATCTCTCTATTAGGTTTGACCATAATCTGGAAGATTTATGTCATCCTATATCTAAGGTTGCAGTAAACCAGATTTATGTCATCCTATATCTAAGGTTGCAGTAAACTCCTTCCAATTATGATTTATCTAATCATAACCAGGATTTCTTAATCTCTATCTATGAAATCAAGTTATGATATACTATTCTGAATCTTAACATAAATAAAACAAGTAATCATATTACAATATATCAATCAAACCAATTATATTAATAACAAAATCAAAACATATTAAAGTATCAATATAGGGTTCATCTAACCTAGAAACTAAAGAATTAAGTTACACATGATCAGACACAAAATCAAACATAAATGAATTTTTTTTTGAAAACAATGGGTTCATAATTCTAACTCTCCATGTTTGTCTTTTATCAAGTATTATTGCAAGGTAAAGGTTTGATCTTGTATTATGATGGATACTTCGATGAATTCTTCATGTTTTTCGTTTCTCTGGTTCAAATCGTCCCTTGAGTCACCTCTGAGAGTTTCAGAATGCCTCTGTACGTCTTCTTCATCAATTTGCCTCCGAAAACATCTTTTATAGTAATGCACGACCATGCATCAAACCGTGCATAACCAAATATTTGGAAATAATGAATCTGCACTGTTTGAGAGACGTGCAAGGGCTGATGTATGATCGTACAACCCTTCTGTGCTTCGAATCTTTGATTTATGACGTGTTTTCTTCCAAATTCTTCTCTTTTAAGTCCGTAAAGGCAATTGCACTTTGTAAACACACTTGAAGCAAATTAATTAACAAATATAAGATAAAAAGTATAATTTATCAAGCAAAAATACATCAAATATAAGGTATAATTATGATTAATTAGGCATCTATCAAACATCCCCAGATTTAAGTTTTTGGTTGTCCTCAAGCAAACCGTAATAAAAATGATCATTATTACATATCAATTCCTCATCAACTTCAATCTATCCATTCATACTATATATCATCATATTCTATTAAATCAAATTAACATACAAGTAGAATCAAATTATCCTAAAATTAACTTTTCTAAGCAATATTAATAGTAATCACATCATAATCTCATTGCAATCAAAAGCAATAATCTTTACACCCTCACTAAGATGTCACTCAATGCACTTAAATGTTTAGGGTGAAAAATATCAAAACTCTAAATTAATGCATAGTAGAATTCTTACCATTGGTTTACAATAAAATCACATATCCACCACTTATGTATAAGCTAGAAACAAAAATCCAAAAATCTTTATATAGGTTTTAATGGGGGTTTATGTATAGTATGGATGGGATATCAAAAAAGGGTTAATTAAAGAAAATTTACTATACAATATATTTCAGGACTTGTTTAGAAATACACATAGGTCCTTTCATCACAAGTTTATTGGTACCATAAACTTATTCACAATTTTTTTTTCATAAACCAAACATTCAGTACCACATTTTAAGAAATAATGGACCTTTTAAAAATTTCAAGTCTCAATAAGTAAATAATGTAAATAACCTTCAAGGTTCAAAACAATGGAAAGGCATTTAAAGAAAACTAGGATAAAGGTTAATATATGGGTTTAATCAATGAGAAAGGTTAAGACTCAACTTGGTTGTTCATAAAGGTAAATATAAGGGTATCGTAATTTTCAAAGAAATAGGCTTAAACAAGTTGTTGAATCTAAGTTCCTTCATCATGTATATGCTTCTAATTTAATAAATATGGTCTCAATATACATAATAAGAGCAAGTTCTAGAATTATTCTACAACATATAACAACACACATGAAAGAATAACAATTTTTTTTTAAAATTTTGCTCTTAGGTTCAAAAGCTCACAAAAAAGATGGGTTATATGTTTGTAAATAATATGCAATATCATTCAACTTGAATATTTCAATGATTATTAAAAATACTACTAATAAAAGCAATTTTAGTTTAACTCTCATCATTTTCATACCATTTCAATCAATATTCAAATATGCAATACAATATTAATAGACAGATTTCAACCAATTCAAGATATCATATCATAAAATATAGCAATCAAGATTATAATAAGCTTAAAGAATTCGTTAAGATTCATTAAACCCTTCCCCACACTTAAAAGTTGTACATTGTACCTAATGTACACAATATATATAACAAGGGAAAAGTTTAGTGGTACATTCCTAAATATGGCGATTTTGTGATGTCAGATCCATCTAATGTTAAACCAATGTTACGAATACCGTACCAAACCTAATACCAGATTGAATTCTGGTACGGTACTGTGTCAATACTGATCAATACCGGCATCGTTTCAGACAATTTTTTAAATTTATAAAATAGTTCCTATTTTTTTAAAATTTGCAAAATAATCCTTCAATATTGTATTGTATAATTTAAACCAACCTTGTCTCAAAAAATCTTAATAATATTTAAAATAACAACAATTTATTTATTTTTCTTAATATTATTGTCACATATTCCACATATAAATAATAACCACAATTAATATGAAAAAGATTATTTTATCATCATAGAAATATAAAATTGAGAATAATACAAAGTATTTAAAATATTATAAATTTATCATATAATAAATAATAATTACATCAAAATATCAAATAAAAATAATTATTATCAATAATAAAATATAATTCCTATCATAATATTTAATTTTCAGTAATAAAAAATAAAATAAGGAAAGTATTACAAACAAAGAAAATAACTTACGGGTGTACCCTTTAAAATCCTTCGTTTGATATGCAAGAAGTAAAGACAAAGTGAGAGTAAGCATTACATTAGAAGTTCATAGGTTCAAATGTTTGGAGAAGAAAGAATGTTTGCACTGCATTTCTGATTAATATTTTTTAATAAAATCAACTCACTAAGTTCATTAATGATCTCTGATTTCATGGATTCCACTAATGAGTTTTTGTTTGCAAAATATCTGAAGTTCCTTTCTTTCCATAATATGTATACATAAAGCCCCAAAGCAAGGATGTAAAACAACTTATCAGATTTTGAGTAAGCTGTTAGATTAGACAATCTTTGTGTAATATCTGTGATGGAGTTCCCTAGATCAAGCCATAGACATTTCCTTGTGACATATTCCCATATGCTTTTGTTGAATGCACATGTGAAGAGAATGCAATCTTTTGTTTCCTCGTGCACCCGGCACATTAGGCAAGTTTTATCAACTTGCAGGTAAGGCATTTTATCAGTGGTATTGAGTTTATTTTTTATTTCTAGCCATAAAATAAAAGAGATTATTGGAGGCAAGGTCTTGCTCCAAACAATATTTTACCAATCTACCTTAAAACATCTTCTTCTTATCAGGTTACTGATGGTTTTGTTAGTTGGTTTATGGATAGGTTGGTATTCCTAATAGAAAATGTCTGCCAAGTTTAGGTTAAGGGGCATGCAGGATGTAGATGTTTCAGTCTATTAGGGAATTGCCAAGAATTTTCATTACTCACTAAGCTAAGTCTGGTGTGGAGTGATAAGATTGATGAAATCCCTAAGGTGTGAAGAGATTGTAGGAGTTGTCCTTGGCTCGAGTAGTTATCAAACCATAGTGATACTAGGCTGCCATTCCCAATTCTACATGAAACATTAGCTTGCGCCATATCCTTGAGCTTCATTAACTAATTTAGGAAATGTGGTTTGAGGTACCTTTGTTGATTCCCCATATGCATCTACCTCTAAGGAAGTAAGAGTGAGTTTTTGTCTACCAATATCCACCAGAATCTTTGAAGAACTTAGCTAGACTCCTATTAATCATCACAGATAATGTAGTAGAAGAGATGCATACCTTTAGCCATTGAATGAAGACATCTATAAATTCGTAAGCTTTCAACATTTTCTATAAAAATCCCAGCTTACATTGTCAAAAGCCTTATGAATATTTATTTTCATAGTGCAATTAGGAGAGAATATGGATCTAGAGCATCCCTTTAGGAGTTCTTGCACTATAAGAACATTGTCTCCAATTTGTCTGTCACTTAAAATATGTACCCTAGTTCTTACTGACCGGTGAGGTTATTGCTTTCTTTATTCTAATTGCTAGGATTTTGGAGATAATTTTGTATAGGAAATTGCTGCAGGCTATAGTTTAAAATCTCCAAAATTAGAGGGATTATAACCTTTAGGGATTAAGCGAAGGAAGGTTTTATTAATTTCCTTGAGAAGTGCCACTTTTAAGAAGAACTCATGGATTGCTTTTAAACAAAATTCCCAACAATGTTCTTGGAATTTTCTTTCTAAACAAAATTCCTAACAATGTTCTAGGAATTTTGGAAGAAAAAGCCATTAAGACCATCAGGCCCTAGGGCCTTCATAAGACCATCAGGCCCTAGGGCCTTCATACCATTTATTATAAAGACTACATTCTTAATTTCATTTTCTTTCACATGTTTAGTTAGAGAATTGAAATCCATAGGAGATTCTTGCTTCAGAGTGACTTTACCAAGTTCATCGAGTGAAACAATTGAAGGATTAGGAGTGTCAAGGAGAGAATCAAAATACTTGACAGGTTCATCTTGAATGTCTTGATGTTTCCTTGGATGTCTTGGTGTTTCAAAAGTGTTAAGCCATCTTTAGAGGTGATGTAATAGATTTTGTTATGGTTTTTCCTTGTAAGAATAGAGTCAAAAAGGAGACTTGTGCAATTGTCACCATCCTTAAGCCAACTCAATATAACCCATTGTTGTAGTAGACAATTATGATTTTTAACAACTTGTATGAATTTAGAGAGTTCTAACTTCTCATTGTCCAACAATATTTGATCATTTGGTTTAGCGGCAATCTTGTTTTGGATGTCTTTAAATAACAATTTGGTGGAATTTATAGCAGATCTTGTTGATCCTTTCAAGTAGTTTTACATTTTAAGTTTATTTTTAATGATCTTCAGCTTTTGAAAACAATTGAACTGCTTGGCCCCCTATAATATTGGTGTGTCCCCCTTTTGCAAGCCTCAGAGAAACCTAATTCATTAATAAGATAATTATTAAACCTGAAGGGGTAATATTTAAAAAATTTTAGAATAAGTTCTCTATTATAATTGGAGTATGATCTGAGAAGAGTGGGTCTTTAAACTTAGCAATGTTGATGGGAAAATCATCTAGCTAAATGTCGTTGACCAATGAACAATCCAGCTTCTTCCTAATATACCAATATGATCTTTGTTTATTATACCAAGTAAATGTGTGTCCCATAGATTTGAGATTTATCACTCCTAAGTCTTTCACACATTCTTTGAAGTTTACTAAGAAATTCCTTAAATTGCAGTGACCCTGAGCTTATGAAATGTTGAGGGTTGAGTTAACATCCCCACAGATTATCCACGTTTTAGTGATGTTATTGCTGACAATTTTGAGATTATTCCATCAACTCCTTCTCTGAAATGCAAAATTGCTCGCATATATAAAAGAGATGCTCATGTCAATATTTTCTTGCAAAATGAAGATGTTAAGCTGCATTGCTTAATCATTAGAGTCCATTATGTAAATTTTAATCTCATCATTTTTGTAGTAAATGATGATTCTACCAATAGCATGGTGATTATGGTTGGTGAGCATTTTCCACTGAGAGCCCAAAATGCTTAACTTGCCAAGATATTCTCATCTTATTTTGGTTTCAGGTAAGCCTACTATAAGAAGTTCTGCCTCATAACAAAGTCCTTTAAAACTGATAGCTTGGAGGGATAGTTTATTCCTCTAACATTCTAAGTTATAATTGACAAACTAAACAAATTAACCTTTAAAGCTTTTCCCTTAACCTTTTGTGATCCACTTCATTCCATTGTTTGGAATTTTTCACTGCTTTTAGCTTCGTTAATTTCCTTTGGAATACATATTTGTTCAACTAGTGAGTTAGCTTTTGGAGTTATAGGAGGAGTTGTAAAGTCATCATGTTGGACCCCATTTTCGGAGCCTAACATTAGACATGGAATCATGAGGCTTGAACGTGGAGGAAGACTTAGAAGTTAAAAATTTAGAAGAAAGATCCTTCGGAAGCAAAGGCGGGCGTCGCCGCAGTGATCAGATTTGAGAAAATCCCCTTGGACCTTTCGGGAATTTTACGCTGCGGCGAACCTGCGATTTTATTTTCGCCGTGGCGATCAATTGGTCTTGCCGCGGTGAAAGCCTCTTCAGCAGAACCCATAACTTAAAATTTCCTATCTTACTAAATGCAAATTTAAAATCCTTTAACCACATTCATCAAATCAACCCAAAACAAAATAAACTTGAACATAAACACAAGCAGCCTTCCAAAATCTTATTTTCATTATACAACGATTTAATGCAAAAGGATTAAAGCTAAAAGCAACATCAACCATATCTCATTAATAACCCAAGAAAATTTTTTACAAAGCTTTAATGGGCATTTCGAGCCACATTACAAAATAAACCAAAAATACATCAATTGCAAAAGTAGAATTTCTTAAAATGCAACTAAAGCCTTGGTTTACAAAAGAAAAATAAGCCTAGTCGGAGTGATGCCTTGACTCTTGTCCTACTCGATCTCTTACTGCTCACCTGAAGATGGGACGAAATGGGAAGGGGTGAGCTTAAAGCTCGTAGGCAACAATTTTATAACTAGTAACAAACAAAACCATTGAAAACTTATTTTCCATTGTAACCAAAAATTCACATTAAATCACAAAGCATATATTTCTCAAATTCTCAACCAAATTTTCAATAATGCAAATCAAGTATGTATCAATCTTGTCAATGTATCGTGAGCATATATGCACATAAAAATAGTCTGGAAGGTCCATAAACAAAATGAGCTAGCACATTTCCCAAAAAGGTCCTACGTAGTCGTGAACAGAACGAGTTAACACAATTCCACATAGCAGTTTTATGTAGTCGTGAACATGAGGGAGTCCATGAAGGAGCTCTATGCCACTAGCGAGCAGGAGGGAGAAGCCTTTAGTCAGAGTGCACTTAACAATAGAATGGACTAAACCAAACCCACATAACATGTATTTCATAATCTTGTAAGCTTGTTGCCCAAAATGGCAAATTTTCGAAACTTGATCTTTTTCAAACATAGTATCTTTTCAGAAATCATTTTCATATTCTATTCATAAATCATCAACACAATAAGCTCATAACAAACACATAACACTTTTTCAAAGCATTCAAAGAGTTATAAAGCATGTTCATGAAGTAGTTGAAATCATTTATTTCCATCATTTGAAAGAAAATTATAACCCACCTGAAATCCTTTCTTCTTACTTTCTCAAATGTGTCCTTCCTCTTGCCTCACTTGCCTCACTTTATTTCCTTAAACAATATCCAAAATTCCATTCAATTTGGTTCAATAATCAAAAAGTTACTACCTAAACAATTTAGGACTTTCCATATGCCTGAAACAAAATTCTATACTCAACTTCACTCCAAATTTTGAGATTCTTATTGACTGAATTTAGACTTGATTCCTTCATGACCTTTGTAGCCTTATGTCTCTAGTTTACACCAAATCAAAAATCACTCAAGTTGGACATCTATAGCAAAATGTTATGCCCAAAATAACAAAACATGTTTATGCAGGAAAACTGGGTTTCGCCGTGGCGGAATTAGAAGCTCGCCGCAGCGAATTTGTTGGAGTTCGCCGCAGTGAACGTTCCCAAAAACTGATTCTGAAGACCTTTTTCCAACATTCATCACCTATATACTTCCCCTCTTTCAAATATAACCTATCTTAACATTAAAACACCTCTTCCGCTTCATTTCCAAGCTGATTTCATCCCAATATCATTAACAAAACATCAAAATCTATCTTTGATCATTAACCTTAAAAGAGAACACTTACCTATAGCGTTCAGTAACACTTTCCACACATCTCAAGCTATATTTGGGTTTCATCTAACCAAAACAAGATGGAATAATGCTCATACTTACTTGTTGATGCTTCAAAATCTTCAAGAATCCCAAAACCCTAGCTTTTCTCTCTTCTCTTCCTCTCTTCCATGACACACTCTTCTTTCCCTCTTCATTTTATTTTTCTTCTTCTAATTTCCACTTCTAATGATCATCAAATGTCCATTATGCCCTTCCATGTAAGCCTTATACCTTTTAACCTTAAGTGATCTTCCCATTTTGCCCTT
>JANIJF010000006.1:40927153-40948374 GCA_024520955.1 Erythroxylum bequaertii
AGGTTAAGACTTATGATTGATTTTAGGTTTATGATTATAAATTCGAGATTAGAATTTCAAGATGAAATTGGATATAGGCACATATTACAATTCAGAATCACATGTAAGAGAAATAATGTATAACGTAGGAATTTATTTCCTTATGCTCAAATTTAATACATTCTTTCACACCCGAACAAACTTAATATGCCTTATGAATTTAAGCATTTGTAACAATGCATCAATAATAGCATTAAGTAATTACACATCATATATCTTCACACAAATTCCCAATTCTCAAACATTCATAACTAATTCACTTTACTTAAATCCTTTGGATCACATTTGTGTTCATAAGAACACCTTCATTCCCCTAAACAATTCAAATCTTCTAAAATTGGATACATTGATATCAAACATTCCATTCCTTAAGTTATCACCTCAATTAACATTCCAAAACTTATTCAACCTTTAACCAAATAATCCAACATCAAACTAGGTTCATTTTAAACCTTAATAAAGTTAAATCATACCATTATAAAGTGTCTTAACATTATATGGTTCAACAATTGCACAAAACCAAACTTTTCTCATTTCAAAGCATTTCCCACGGCCGTGGGAAGGAGCTAATGTAGCTCCCACGATCTTGCAGCAATTGCACAAAACTAAACTTTTCTCATTCCAAAGCATTTCCCATGACTATGGGAAGGAGCTAATGTAGCTCCCACGATCGTGGGATGAGTGAACCGAAGATCCACTATCCAATTGCCTTCAATTTGTTTCCAGATTTTAACACCTTCATACTCACTTCAATACACCTTCATCATAGTCCATTAATTACACCTCAATTATAACTTAATTATGCTTCAATTCCTTATCAAATTCACATACAATTCCATTTCAAAATCATTCATTTGGTAGCTCATAAACCATTGTCTTTTATGCTTCAAAAACCAAAACAGAATCTATCATATAAACATCAGTTTTCAGAACTCATTTTATCATAAACACAACACATATTCTATCCCAATTCAAACATTATAGAAATTGTATTACCACATGCCATCAAGTTTAGAATTCCACTTACTTGTTTAATTCAAAACCTACCTCAATGATCAAGCCAACCTAGCCCTCCATGCGTGCAAAATCATCCAAGTGCAAGATGGAAGCAGAATGATCTTAACACTAAGAAGACAACAGAATAGAAGATAGTAGGATGTAACTTTCTTGTTGCAGGATTTTGGTGTGATAAGTAAGCACAAACATAAGCAAAAACACAGGGATGTGAGGGTGATGAGGGTTTCGGTGGTGAGAGGAAAGGTGTAGAAAGAATACAGCAGAAACATCCAGAGAAAAATGAGTGAATCTATACTTGCCTAGTCCCTTTAGTGCAAGGTGTCCTAATTTTAAAATGGACACATGTCATACTTAGAAGTGAGATAGTTGTCCTCTTATCATGCTGCCAAATGTCATTCAACTTTACTGCCATTTGTCTTTTATTTAACAATGCCACATATCACTCAATGTATAGGCTTAGTCATCCACACTTTCCACATATCAACTTGTCTTGCCACTTGGCATTTTTCTTAGTTCAAATGTACATTTTAATTCATCAATTTTCTAATGGTAACAATCAATTCCAAGTTACTAATTATAATTTATCAAACCAAAATTCAAGACTTAAGCAATACACAATCAAATCATAATCATTAACTCCTATCACATATACTTTCATGGAAATGTAATGTTCCTACTAGGGTGTAATTTGGGGCCTCATATGACCTATTCTAATCATAGGTAGTTTAGTTGATAGCCATTAAATGTAGCATGAACTATAAAGAGTTAGTTGAGTGATCAAGATAAAATTTATCACTATAAAGTAATTAGGAAAAATATTTTGCAGTTCTCGATTAGTATTGATTCGGGAAATCCTTGGCCAAAGTGAAATGACATTTTATAAATAGTTTACAAATGTCATTAATTGAATCGATAACTAATGGTAGAGAATTATTATGTTTGGAATCAAAATAGAGTAGATATTAATTTCATGCTCTATATCTAATTAGAACATTGTACGATGAAATGGTTGAATTGTACGAAAAAAATCATGCAAAGAAAGGTTAGTAAAAATCACTTTGACATTCTTAAATATTTGAGTGGTCATAATGTGTTGCTGGACGTCAATCTTGATCCATGATTATAAATTGTTTATTTGGAGAATTAAAGATAAATTAAAAGGAATTTTAATTTATCTAATTCTAATTATGAACCAGAATTATAATTTATAATCATTACCAACATATTTGAGAAACTAATGGGCTTACATAAAGAAGAAGTTGAAGAGAGCAAAAACATTTTAATCAAGTTTGACTTAATTGTAAAGTTTGAGAAATTTTATGATTAAATATGAGATATTTAATAAATAAGGATCGATATGAGATCTTGGGTCTTATTTAGGCATAATTGATATTTAATTAAAATTATTTGTAATTCTAGTTAACGTTTAATTTAAATTAGAATTTAATTTTAATTAAATTACGAAAATATCCAAAACTTGTGATAAATAGGTTTAAGCTTTAATAGAATTGATACTTCTTGCTTAACCCTCTTTGTAAGAGTTACATAATTCTCTCAGCTTATTCTGTAGATATTGTTAGAAGCCCGACACTCGTATAACTACAATGGTTGAGATCGATTGATTTCGAAAACAGATTGAAGTTTACAATAAGAATATAATCAAGCTTCGGAAAAGATACGAATTAAGATTCATGCTTCCTTCTGATTTAATTGTTAATTATTTTATACAATTAAAGCGATCTTAACTTTCAGTAAATCAAAATATGAAAAAGTTTCGTAATTATTTCACTACAATCGGAATCGAGCCTCGTCTCGATTTTCCAACAAAAAGAAGAGAAGAAGAGTGAAGAAGAGCTATCTTCTTCATAACTTTAACACAACAAGTCAAAGTTTAGATGCCGAGCAAATTCCTAAATCAATCCCTCTCCTAAGATTCAGTATTTTCTAGCAATACCAAATTTTGAAGAATTTATAGTTATAAATACAACTAAGAAATGAGCTTTATGAGGACAACTATCAAATGAAAAACAGGAATGGTAAGTAAAAAAATTGAAGAGAAAGAGAGAAGGGGGAGGAGAGAGGAGAGAAAAAATGCTATTATCTTTACATTTGTGGATCAATTTTTTGTAACGAAAAACTGAAAGAAAAATGAAGTCAAAATTTAAATTTAATATTTACGGAATATAAATTTTTTTGGATATGTTAAAATGTTTAATTTAAATTAAATTATGATACGATCGTTAATTTTTAATTTAACTCTTTTGTGGTCATCAGCTAAAATTAGTATCTGTCGATTTCAAGTCAAACTTAAATTATTTTTGTCATCTAAACTCTAATTGATATGTATCTTCGTTACTTTTTCCCAACATCCCCAAAATATTAGAGCACCAATATAGAAATCGAGAGGTCTGGAGCTCCAATGACAAAGGAAAGTAAAGACTCTTCTAATCACCGCCACTACTTTTTGTTCTCCCCCTCCACTTGCCCATGATTTCCGCACCTCACTTTCCCCTTCTCTCATTTGGGATCTTTAATTCAAGGTGTAGACAACATAATTACACCATCTTCTCAGACCATATATTAGTAGGAAAATGTAAGGTGATAGTGAAATATTCATGGGTTTAATTTTTATTCAGCTGTAATGGGTTGAAATTAACAACTTAAGAATTCAAATCTTCTTCTTCTTTGTACTGGTTGTATCCAAGTGTGAGAAAGCCTTTTCTAGTATGCCAGAAAGTGGCAGTTTCAGCTCGAAGGTCAGCCTCTGAAAAATTAATGATAGCCGCTTCACATCCGACATAGATCTGTGAGCTGTACCTATCTGTTTAATGTCATATTTATCACCAAGAGCTTGTAGTGATACTTTATAAGGAACCTTTGATCCTGCCAACAGACAACTTTAAAGTTTTTTTATATCATCTGAACCACACACAAGCAATTTGGATTTTCATATGTAATAAATAAACTCATGCAAATCACAAAGGAATGGAGGGGCAGTACCTTCAGACTTCAGCACCTCGCGGGCCAGAGGAATTGTGTCAAGAAAAAGCCAATCAAGGGGAATATCTACATTGCAGCGACTAAAGGCCTTAACCAAAAATGGCACATCAAAAGCACGGGCATTGTGAGCCACAAACAGAACGTAGCCATTGGGTTTTTGACGACTTCTAACAAACTGCAATAATATTGATATCAACTCTTCCATCCTACAAAAGTTCTCAAATAACAGTTGAAACATAGTTAGAATAATTAATTTGATCATTAACTATGAACAAAATGCAGCTATAATAACGTTGTTAGTAATTCAATTATGCAAGCAATTTTCATCATTAATCCTTAAATCGGTCCTCTTGCTCCTCATGCAAAGAGTAAAGCACACGAAGATGAGCTATGAGAATGAATATTCATAACTTCTTGATAACTTGATCTACTATTAGCAACAGTTTTTACAAATTATTTGGAATCCATCTTCTGATGGTTACAACAAGGTACACACTTCATTTAACAAACTCGAGGACAGATACAAATCGTATGCATCCACCCTACGAAGCACAGTTCAATGAATATAAGACTGTCTTCAAAGAACAAGAATCTAAACAGCCTTTTGCAATACAGAAGTAGAAGTAATCGATGAACGTTGTATCTTCTTTAGCTTCAAATTTGAAAAGCAATCTCATATCCTAGTTGACACTGCAGGTAAACAAGCATATGGAGAACCATGAATCCTATGTAAAATGTGGAATTTTCAATGATCGTAGGTCTCATTGGCTCTTCAGCGACATAAACTCCTTTGGACAACTCTCCTAAGTTTGTGTTTACATAGAGATCAGCTTTCCATCTTCTAAAATAGTATTTAATACCTGAATAGTTTCTGGCAACTTGACAATTTGACAGAAAATTTTCAATTGTTGACTTCTATCTTAATCATGGAAGAGAAAGAAGAATATGAGCAGCTAAACAACAGTACCTTGGAACTTCAGGCCTGCGGACCATATCAGTTGTAATGCCATGAATATGACAATTAGTAACATGTCGTCCGGGATTTACTAGAGTCTGGAAAGTGCTGTTTTTGCCTCCTCTGAGGTCTTGTAGTGCAATCTCAATTATTTGGTCACGCTCTCTGCTAAGACCAGTAGTCTCAAGATCGAACACAATGACAGTCACAAGATCATCCAAGTCTTTGTTTCCAGAAATTAATTGTTGAATATTGTAACGTTGGAGCTTTAGGAATTCAGTATCTTCAATTTTATTTACATTCAATGTGCTGCTGGCTGAAAATTTATTGTCCAAAATTCCATCTCTAATGTTGGTAGTTTCGCTACTGTGACTAGTTTTGCTTCTTACCCCTGCCTTAGTACTTAGAGGTCTTCTGATCCATCTTTTGCTATATTCTCCTTCAAGGCCATTGGCTTTCAAAGCAAGAAGTCTAAAGCTAGAACTGCTTCCACACCTCCTTTCTAAACAGTTGCAGCCTTCTCGCCGGAAGTTAGCTAATGAGTAAATCCTCCATCTTGGAAGAAGCAACATTGTCCAGAATGGATCACACAACAGTTGCTGAAATCTGAGAATGGAGAGTATAAAGCTTTATTGTATAAGAATAATTAGAACCGACCTAGTGTAAGTATTAGGGTCCTTTTGACTTGTAGAATTTTAAGCTAGAGGTGCAATTGCAACTCCAATATAGAAGAGAAGAAAAAAAAGAAGGCAAAATCGTACCAACCGGATAAAAATAATTCTGAGAAAGGAACCGGAATTCATAGGAAAGTAATAAAATTAGTCAATCAATTCAAGCACTCAGCCAACTAAAACTCCACGTATTCTCCAGTAGCATGAAACAGCTTTGAAACAAAAAACGAAATCCTGGGGAAGTTTAAGTATCAATCAGGCCACTAATCTATGTTAGTCAATGTAGATACATTTGTCACATTATTTGCTTCAGTTGCTCGTGAAAAAACAAAAATACAAAGCGAATGCATAGAAAAGAGCAAATAACGCGAGCAGAATAAGGTCAAAAACAAAAACTATCCCAAGAAAGCAAAGTGCGGAAAGAAAGAAGGTAACCCATCTCGTAAAGTAACTCAAACTCCATTAACACGTTAAGTAAATCACGCATTAAAGCAATAATCTTTTCGATAAAGAGAGAGAAAAAAAACAAATAATGCTTTAAAATAGAAAACTATTAAGAGCCCTCCATCTCTCACCAAAATCATCTATAGTAGCCAAGATTCAAACCTTATCTTTTTACTATGAAATATTTTCTTAGGAAACGGACAATGGAAAGCATATTCAAGATAAAGAAATGCATGCCTGAGAAAATCGAAATGGGCAATCACAAAGTAGCAACTTGACTGAGAAAGCGGGTATATATGTATATGGAGTTATTGCGAGATATTATGTCATGTAGAGCCAGAGGAAGAAAGGATGACGGAGCGTGGATGGAAAGTCGGAACTTGAGACGAAAACAGAAAGAAGAAATGAGAAGTTAGGAACACCCTTTAAGCACGGGTCTTAAGGCCCGATCCGCCCATCTCGCTTTACATTTTTATACACCAACACGTTATCCACCTTGGCATTATTCGCGGTTTCTCTTTCTTTCTTTATTTCTTAATTGGTGTGTTAAGATCTGAAGTATGCGCCTAGGCAGGGAAATTGATACGCATTGCATTGACATGTAAGTTTGGTCCTTTTTTATTTTAAAATTTTGATTATCGAGTCAAGCCAACCCAATAGGGGTGACAAAATGGGCCCAGGGAGAGGCCTTGGGCTTGGGCCAATAGGCTTGACAGGATCAAAATCAAAACAACATGAGGCTTAAGCAAAATGATGTTGCGTTGGTTTAATGATAACAGTTACAAATGAAGCAAAACTGCATCGCTTTGCTTTTAATGTCTTCTTCTGTTCAATTGTTTTGTAACTTATGTTTTTCACTCCCCCCGCGTTCTCTGTCTCTCCTATTAGTGTGTACGCTCTCCCAGCGCCCTATTGGTTGTCACATGTCTCGTCGGCCGTCTACTGCGCCACCACACCATTAATCACCACTAACTAACCAACGTATTAATAAGTAAGGTAGTCTCTGTGCTCAAATTTGGTTTACTATTCATATTTAATTGTTTGGAGAGTATTTGTTATTTTTGGTTTGGTGATTTAGCTAATTTGTGATTGTGATTTGTACTAATGGCAATATGGCATAATGCATGTTAAGTGTTTGATGAAAAGCCCCTGCGTGATTTGTTTGAAACTGCTAACTCATTGCTGTTAATGTTCTTGGCAATAATGAGGTCCCTGATCCAGTTGAAGGAGTAGTTATATAATTCTCTTGCTTCTTTCCTTACATTCTTTAGTCGCCTTTAGTTTCTTTCGTACCATGGCATATAGATTGTTGTTGAACTCGATTGTAAAGATAGTAAAATGCACTTGTTGTAAATGTAAAGTTGTTTGCTTATCTATGAAGGTCCTGACAAGTTGGTGAGCTATCTCCTGCTTTTTTTAACTACATAATGAGTTATAAATAGGGATCTCAAGGCTTAGAAGTTTGACGAGAGAATTTATGGTTTTGGTTTTTATGACATAAAACTATCTCCTTAAGTATCTAATGTCATATCTGAAAAATTAATCGTATTATGTTTGGTAGTGATATCATAATACCTATTTGGGTAAGAAAGTTCAAAAAAGTAAAACAAAAAGAAGATATACTACAAACAGATGATAGACTATGAAACCAACCAACTCTTAAAATGCTATTGAACATAATTCATGTTTGTGGAAAGGCCTTTGTTTTTGCCTGGTTGGCTGGTTTGTATGTAAGAATGGGATTAGGATGTTGCGAATAGAAGTATGAATAGTTAGTTCCAATATTGCTTTTGCTTTTTCTTGTGTTCAACAGTGTTTTAAGACTTGGTTTCATAAAGTAGGATGATTAATGGTTAATGACATGTCTTTTCTTTAATATGATCTACAAACATATACTTTCTTATTAATATGTTTTTTTTAACTTTCAACTATTATTGTTCTTTAAAAAGAACATGGTAGCTAAACTATCAAAGTGGATCTTTAATTATTCTTTGATATTGTTTATGACCCTCATATTTGTGATAAATATAACACTTATTATATAGTTTAATGGCATGTTACAAACTTTTCTTTAATAATAGATGAGGTAATTATGATCTATTTGGTACTTTTCATGAGATTACACTTCTGGTATGGAGAAAGATATATCCTACTTTATACATTTTATTCTTTGTATATTGCAAAATTTAAGTCTAAAGAATATATCACCTTCATATTAAAATGTAGTATTTGAGTCTAGTATAAATGCATGCATACATCGACTACTAAATACATAAGCATTATATATTTCTTCATTGCTTCTTATTTTAACATAATTTATATTTCCATTAAACATGTTTTGTTGAAATGGCTACAATAAACTTCTTTACATCAGCACCTCCATTATTCAATAATGATATGCTCAATTGCTCAATTTCATTGTTTCTATCCTCACGCATTTATATGTTGATTATTTCTAACCTCACGCATTTATATGTTGATTGTTTCAGATGGATGAGCATATTCCTTTAGTTGAGAGAGTTGTAATCTAGTACCAAAAATAGAAGTGGAAACTTCTATTTCCGTACCAAGTGAAGATAAAAGTTCAACTCGAACTCAATTAAAAAGTGAATTTTTGAATCACTTTAATAAAACTAGATTGATAGACGAGAAAGAAAAGGCATAATGTAAATATTGTTAGAAGTTATTGATCAATAGTTGAAAAGGTGGAGCGTCTCATTTAAAAAGACATGAGAATTCATGTAGTAGAAGAAAGATGGTATTAAGAGGTCAAACATTTTTCAACCCTAAGCTTATGAAAGGAAGTGAATTGGCCGTAACAATTTATGACAACAACAGATCAAGGTATTTGATGGCTAACTCGTGTCTATGGTTGAAAACAAAAGATTCAAGATGTTTTGTAATTCACTACAACTAAATTTCAAGGTTATAAGTTCGAATACAGTGAAGAAGGATATCTTGAAAAATTACGAAGATAAGAAGAGAGAGATTTTAAGAGTGTTGTTGAGTGCCCAATGACGGATTGCCATAACAACGAACATATGGGCAGTCGATAACCAAGAAAAGGGTTATATGGAGGTGACAACACATTATGTCGATAATGATTGGACGTTACGCAATAAACTTTTCAGGTAATTTATATTCTTTAATATTTTTATCATTTACTTTTTTATTATGTTATGAGTTTATGTTTGATGATGGTAATATTTGTACATGAGAGGTTCATTTATATGTTGGCACCAGATACAAGTGAAAAGTTGGCAACCTTATTGAAAGATTGTTCAATGGATTTTAAAATCAAAACCAAATTATTCACCATCACAATCAACAATTGTAGCATAAATAATCTTATGATTGAGAAGTTAAAGAGTAAGATGTAAGTTGGGAGCCTATTGGTTAGTGGTAAGTTATTTCATATGCGTTGTTTTATGCATATTCTTAACTTGATTTTGAAGGATAGGTTGGAGATGATAAAGGTAGCAATAGATTGTATTCGGAATAGTGTTCTATATTAGAGTGCAACTTCTAAATTAACTCAGAAATTTGAAGATGTTGCATAAATTCTATACATTTAGAGTACAAAGAAGTTGATTTTGGATTGTCCAACTCGATGGATCTCAACCTTAAAGATGTTAGAGTCAACAATCTCCTATGCTGAGGTGTTTATCAAATTAAGGGAAAGAGATTCTCAGTATACATATGTGCCTACAGAAGATCAATAGGAGTTAGCTAGAGAACTTTGTATGAAGTTGGAATTATATTATAATACGACTGAATTGTTCTCGAGAACAAAATATCCAACTTTATACTATTTCTTTAACCTTATGTCTAACATAAAGGATGATTTATCACTATGGATGTTTGACTCCAATGAAGTTATTTAGATTATGGCGTAGCAGATGATGAAGAAGTTAAATTCTTATTGGTTTATGGTTGTACGTATTGTTGCAGTGTTATATGTGTTAGACCCAAGATACAAGATGGACAGGGTTGCTTTTATTTATGATGCTTTGTACGGTGATCGAGCTCAAGATCATATAGATATAATTGAACAACTCTGGTATGAATTGTTTAATGATTATCAACTCAAAACGAAAATAACTCATGATCAGGATAGTAATAGTTCAAGTAGTTCAACTCCAGGTTCAGTTTCACGTTCAACCTTATCTTCCAACTAAAGATTGTCACTTTCTCTTTCAAAATTTATGAAAGAGAAAAGGGCTAAAACTTCTTATAATATGATGGAGTTAGATAAATATTTGACCGAAGATTGTGTGCCTGAAATTAAAGGTGAGTAGCTCAACATATTATTATGGTGGAAGAAATGTGGTAATACTTTTTGGATCATGCAAGTCATTGCACGAGACTTATTAATTATTCTATCATCCATTGTTGCTTCGAAGTTTGCTTTTAGCACTAGTGGTCAGGTTATTACTCCTCATTGTGCTCGACTTCATCCTTGTACTATGGAAGGCCTTATGTGCACCCAAAGTTGGTTAAATGATAAATATATTGATGACACATTCCTTTCTTTTTGATATATTGATTTTATCTATTTTTCATATTATCTTACCTAATATTATGTTTCTTGTCACAAGTATTAATGCAAAGGTGACTAGTCAAACTAATTGACCAAGTGCATGTTATTTTGGTCAAATATATGAAGATGAAAGCATATTTAATTATTTATTAAATATTCACATGTTCTAAATATTCCTTTAATTTCAATAGTATATTACTAAATATAATGTTTGTACATACAGATGATTTGATCCAAACTATTGACGATCCTAGTAACAACAATTAGCTAATCTTTTAGTCTACCCTTTCTAGTATCCAGTCTCCGATCTCCATCTGTATGTTATGAAATTATCTTGATTTTTGTAAATTGTATCATTTTTTGTAAAAGTATTTGGATAATGATTTGAGTACATTAAGGATTACTATAGTTAATGAATTTGGTTTTATCATTTCTCTCTTTTAATAGTTAATAATTTATTTACCAAAAATTTAAATTCATAATTAATTGAATTGAAATTCCTAACTATAATTAACTTAATGAATTTTTTTGAGAAATTCCTAATCAATTGAAATTTCTAATTAATTTTCTTAATGAATTTTCCTAATCAAATTTTCTAGAAATTCCTAATCAATTTTATCACTGTAGATATTCAAACCTTTCCTAATTATTTCTCACTTTTAATACTTAATAAATTAATTAAGTAAAATTGAAATTTGTAATTAATTTAATTGAAACTCCTAATTGTAATTAATTTAATTGAAACTCCTAACTATAATGTAAAAAATAAATTAAATATAAATACTGAGTTTCATATGATTATCATTGTTTACTCTTATGATTTTTCCATCATAAACATAATAATTGTAATAAATAAATAAATTTTTACTCAACATCATTATTAATCATAATTAGTGTACTATAATCCCTTAATTAGGATTACAAATGGCAATAACTTTAACCATTACATAATAACTTGCTTGACACTATGAATTATGATTTATCTCAAATATTGGACCATTGAATTACATTTTTGTTGTCATAAAAATAACAATATAAAATATTTTATTAAAGACAATGTAAAATATAAATATCGAATTTCATATGATTATCATTGTTTACTCTATTATGAATTTTCCATCATAAACATAATAATTGTTAAAAATAAATTTTTATTTAGCATCATTTTAATCATAATTAGTGTACTATAATCCCTTAATCAAGGTTGCAAGTTACACTAGCTTTAACCATTACCTAGTAACTTGCTTGACAATATGAAGTATGATTAACCTCGATTATTAGACCATTGAACTATGTTTTTTGTTGTTATAAAAATAATAATATAAAATATTATATTAAAGATAATGTAAAATATAAATGCTGAATTGTTTCATTATAATCACTCATTGTTACTTTATAAGTTCCACTTAAAATGATCAGAATTAATTACAATGATTATTATTATATATTTAAAAATTGGCGATTTAGTTGATCATTCAAAAAAGAAAAAGAATCTATTCACATAATGTTAAATATTTTTCATGAAATTATTAAAAAATTGACAAATTCCAAGCATGTATATAATATATATTCTTCTATCAAATTCTAATTATTTTATTTTTGAACTAAACACGTTTAAAGGTCTTATGACATCTATTTTTTAATAAGAGATAAAGATATAATGTCAATGAAAAGTTATTATTAAATTCAAATTAATTAATTCAATTTAAATGCTTATAAATTTGTATTTTGTAAATATATCGGTATCAATATAGCTTCAATTAATTAAATTGATAACTTTAATTTTAATTTTTGTTGTTTATAACTTTATTTTTAATTTAAAATTAAAAAAATTGAACCTCGGCCTGATTGGACCTTGGGCTAGGCCCTGGCCACTTTCTACCACGATATTATGATTATAATTATTTTATAGTGTTTCTAGCGTGACATTATGATTTATACCGGAGTAAAATTACTTAAAAAGTTCTAATACTATATTTATCTATTCAAGTTATATTTAAGTGTGGTATTTTATCTTAAATTAATAATTTATAGAAAATAGTTTCTTCTTATTAAGGAGTTTGTGGTGCGCACTTTATTTATGAACTTCCCATTTATTCATTTGAACAACTAAAAGGAGCGATAACATTAGTACAACGTTGATTATCATGTGTCTATGTTGTGTGGTTTACTTTCATTTTCTTGAAGAATTAATTAAAGAGCATGATTTAGTGGATATTAGTGATTTTTATTCAACAAGAAGTTTATTTTTCATGAAAATAATATTTTTTTACATTATCATTATGGTTAATAAATAATAATCACTAAATAACAACTACCACTTTTCTTATTTTTCATAATTGTATCTGTTGAGGTTAATCCCTTAAGATATAAGATAAGTATGATTAGCATGTGATGCTGATGCTGATGCTCGTGTGAATGTTGTATAATATTAAGATTTAAGATCAGCTAATCTCCTTTAAAACCCTTCACTCTAATTCTTATAAGGTATTTTAAATAATTAAGAATAACTATAATATATTTTTAAAATAAAATAAAACAATTTGGAAATCTGCATCTTTTTAAAAAGGAAATATACCTCTTTTCCCTTTATATTACATGTGTATATTTCAGCTTTTTGGGATGAATTTACCATCCGTGTGGTTGAGCTTTTGGGAGTGGAAAAATACTTTTTTTCACCGCAAAAGTTATTTTTAAGAAAAATAAGCGTTTGACCGTAAAGTTTAAAAGTACTTTTTTTAATAGAAATGACTTTTTTAGAAGGTAAAATATAGATTTTTAAGAAGTTCAAATTTGAAGCTTTTCAGAAAAGCCCCCCTCGTTTGAGCTTTTTTCGGGTAGATTATTTTCCATCACTTACGTTTATAACGTTTCTCGATCTGTTGCTTCCATTTCTCAATCTGTTGGTGTCATTTTTGTCCCTGTCGCTGCTGAATCCTTGCTAAATCCCTAATCTATCTTTGTCATACAGTAGATCTTTATCAAACAGTCTACTGTAATTGTTTACTATATGAAGCTTTTTTAAAAAAGCTGTTATTTTAATTGACAGTCAAACAGTCAATTAGCTTTTTAGAAAAATTTTACTCAAAAAAGTTTTACTAGCAAAAGCTATAATGATATAAGCCTATCTAAACAGACACTTAATTTTTTTGATTAGAGTTTTCAGAAAATTTAAAAACTAAAATAAAATGAAAATTTGAGAAGACTTTCTTAGTAGGCCCATGTTGCTAGCTCTGTGCTTGAATCTAAGCCCATTTATGCTTTGAATTCAACTGACAAACCGAGTTTGATATACATCGTTAACAACGAAACTGGGAATAGAAGCTCTGCTCAATAGTCAATAAATGAAGGCAATATTGGCAGAGTCTCGATTTGTCCGAAGTTCACTATGCTTCAACCTCCTTAAAATTTGTTCATTCCTTACAATTTGAAGGCTTGACATTTCTGGGATTCTGTAGAATTTTAGGGGTACTTATAGACCAAAGCTCTTTGTTTTTATTTTCTACTTGTTGCTTTTGTGTTGTTTTGCTTGTTACCATGGATTCTGTTATTAGAATTGGTTCCTCCATAGTTTTCCCTGTTTGTTCTTCGCCGAAATTGATTTCAAAAAACAAGATTAAGGTTGCTGCTGGATTTAATGGAATTGGGTCGATTACAAAAATACGTGCCATCACCCCAAATGGCTGTGTTTCTGACTCTGCTTCTCATGAGGTCAGTCGTTTTCTCATCTCCACCTTTAGAATTTTTTTTTTTGAATTTTTCGTTTTAAATGGAATTCAACTCTTGAGTAATCTTTGTTTTCTTAGTTTAATTCGTTATATATATGTGTGTGTATGTATTCAAACAGGCACAGCAAATCTTTTGTCTTTGGGTAATTTACTTAACTAAAAAGTTCATTTTATTTGTTTTGGTTAGAATGATTATAATATTATTGATGTGTCATTTCTGGTGACTATGTCTCCGTATAATTGTATTCTGACAGTTATTTCAGTTAGTGGTATCAAAGGATATGGTCCTTGAGTTCTATGGCTTTGTATCAAAATTATTGTTTTGCTTATAGTAATGCTGCTATGACTGCTTAAGACATCGATTCTTTCATTTTTATTGTCAGTTTGTCAAAAACTATTTTCTGGGCACAAAGCTCAGTTGCTTCCAAGGCTTATAGAAGTTGTACTAGTTCAAGGATTTGATTGTACATACAACATGGATGTGTCTGCAGATCGTCCCCTGTCTATATAAAACAAAATTAGCTCTATAGATTTAGTGATCCAGGAATTAATGTATATTTTAAAGTATTACCATTGAAACAACAAAGGACGTTTCCAAATGCACTGCTGTTAGTATATCTAACCTTTCCTGACAGAGATTATCTTAAAATCACTAATAAATCTTCAATCAGAAGCTAACAAACAAATAGAGTGGTTTATTTATGGGAAAGGATTCATATATTTTGGGTTAAGATACAAGTCTCCTTATGTATAAACCAGTCCTCTTAAAATATTTTTGAAATTTCGCAGGTTATACCAAACATGAACTTCTGTGATATAACCAGTAGAACATAGAGACTATTTAAAGCATGAACTTTAAGAAATATTAATCCTTCTCAAACCAAATTTTCCTGCTAGCACTCTTTCTTTATTCTAAATGCTGGTTGTCCATGATTGCCGTGATTCATCGGATCCTTTCTCTGTTGTAGACTATCCATCCTACTACGCATCTGTTTTCATGTGTTTGTTGTGCATCTAATGAAAACATATTATCGTGTTGACAATTTATGCTTACAAGTTACAAATTGAACTGGTACGTGTGCAATTGATTTACAAGGAATCATTTTTTAAGTCTCAGGATGAGTCATGTTCACCAGGAGATAGGCATAGACGAAGAAGTAGTCTTGAATCTCTCTTTTGTTATGATAAACCTATACCTGAGGAAAAAATAGAGAAACCAGTTGGTATTTCCTTAGATGAAAAAGCAATTGGAAATAATCCGCGATGCACTGGTTGTGAAGCTAAAGGTGCAATTCTTTGCGCCACTTGCACAGGTTCAGGCTTATATGTTGACTCCATTTTGGAGAGCCAGGGAATCATTGTCAAAGTTCGCTGCTTAGGTGATTTCTGATTCTTTTTTGTTTACTCTTTTTACATGAAAGACCTTAGGGATGCAATCATTTTGCTTGAATTCTTTTGTCCAAATTCCATATGCTATCGCATGCATCTATTCATTTGGCATCATATTCAAAACCCTTAACCAGCTTTTCTGCATCCATATTCATTTGTCATTTGTACAACTTCTATCCAGTTTTACTATAAGATTCATTTATACCACTTTCTATGAAATTACCTTGCCATTAGACTTGTTTTCCTTTAGATCAGTGTGCCGAGCTTTCCTTGACATGAGGTTCAGAACTTCAGCTTTCATAATTGAAACCTCTTAGTTCATGAGTCTTTCAGCCCCTTTGGAGTTGCATCTGAAGATATCCATTTTGAAGTTCTTTTCGCCCACTTTTACTGGAGAGCAAAAGATATTTGCTTCTGTAGGTTCTTCTAAAGGTGCCTTTTTCAAATTTCTGTCCCCCCAGAACAAAAACATCTAATTCAATCTGCACATTTTGGTCCCGGATGTCTTTGTTGTTTTCATGAAAATTCATAGAGCGGCCAGCACTTGCTTCAGCATAAATGTAATAATTCTTAAGGACTTGGGCGACAACTTGATGAGTAAGCATTTGGCCTAGCTGCAGCTTTTTTCCCGTCATGCTTATGGTTGATTAAGAATTTGCTTATTAAACCATTGAATGTAATCATATCGACAGTTAGTCCATGGTATATGCATCCTTGAATCTTTATTACTTAAGGATTTTAAGTAAAAATAAGACTTTGTCTTTACGAAGTGAACGTACAAACTTTTTCTTGGCAGTTTAACTCTTTTGTAATCCATATTTACCTTTACAGCTCTATTTTGTTAGTTTGAGCTCACCAAGAAGATCCTATGACGCCCCTTAATAAAATCACTTCTGCTATTCATCTTCTCATCTTTGGTGATATTTCTTTCCCCAAATTCTGTTATTTGTAGAACAGAAAATTCTTCTTTGCATTTGGTTTGCATTATCATTTATAAAAGTTATATAATTGTAGAGATGAGGTTGCTTGAACAAATTCTGTTTGATGACCAGAAAATAGCCTTTTCGTGTAGAGGTTTATTTTCAGAACTTCTATCTGTGTTTTAAAACGAAATGCTGCTATTCATTTTATTTGAGTGGCTTGATTTTCTTTTGTATTTTGGATGCGTGAAGGTAATCATGTTAGGCACTGCCTTATTGTTAACAAAAGACAGTGGTTGGATCCAACTTTGTGCTATTTTGTAGGTTGCGGTGGAACGGGCAACATCATGTGCTCAAATTGTGGTGGTCGAGGTCATGTTGGACCTAAGTGAGATGAAGCGACTCCCACGATGTGCTCTATCTCTCACTAGAGCCTTTTTGCTGTAAAATTTACATGTGGTTGCATTGGTTATACTTTTAATCTTGATAACATTTTGTGAATTTGGCACTTCTCATTAGTTCATGCTTTTCTTCCCGCGTTATTCATGCCTCGCTCTCATGTTGAATGATTTTGGTTCACATCACTTTAATCAAAGGTTACATATTGATCATAACTTACCTGCCTTTGTTAACGTATGTTACCCAAGATTTCAGCTGAAAACTATAAAAAGGAACAAATTCATGAGCTGGATTTGATGGGACCCTTTGTGACAAAAAAAAAAAAAGATTTATTCAGTTGTTTCAAAGGAAAAAGAATGTTGCCGAACAATCATCTAGCGCATCTACAACAGGAAGTTTCAACTACTGACAAATTCTCTTGCGTTCATAATCAATTGATTCTTTTATGTTGGTGATATGGCCATCTCCATACAACTTTCAACCCTTAACATGGACCTTGACAATTTCTGTTCCGCCCAGTGATTCTGGCAGGTACCCGGCAAGATTATGCTTAGGCATGAGTTTAAGTGAGTAGTCAGTGAATTGATTGCGCGGAAATTAGTTTCCACTTACGGATCCATTAAGCTTGATATCTTTGTAGCTCTTGAATGCGGCCTGGAATCGTTGAGTCAAACCGTGGATTCTCGGAGTTCTCCGCGTAAGCAAAGTAATAAGCCGAAACACAAGATTGTGGCCAAGCCATCGCTATCCGACACTGAAAAGCACAAGCAAAAGAATGCCAAACTGGTTTAAGTTTCGGATCTATAAAGACATAGCTCCATTTAGGGTAAGTTGAGCTCATACCATAAAGTAGCCTATCAAGAATGCATAGATTGACACTTCTGTACAATAGCTTTTATGTATTGCAAGTGTCCATGTTCCTCCAACCAGCGTGCATATTGCACCTCCTGCTATGCCACAAAGGAAGCAGAATACACCGGTAAGATCAGAGTTGATTAATTGTTCCAACCCAGCCGTCTTTATTGTCTCCCATGTATCCATGGATGCCTGCACAAAACCTTTACTTGAAACCCCTACTTGTACAAAACCCCACCTGTTCCCATAACACACAAGTGTTGAAGCAACATCAGAGTAGCAATTGGCGCAGGAGAACAAGAACTCGTCCGTGTCCCCTGCAATCAACTTAATCGATCTTGCCAAACCCCGAATGATTGTGATCACTGGGACAATAACTGAGCCAATACAGACACTGCCCATCAAGTGTTTGATCGTGTCTCGCAAAGCAACTTGAACCTCCATCTCTGCACCACAAACAAATTGTATGTATCTTATGCGAGCAACTGTAACCTGCAATGTGTTCTTGAGCACTTGCATACTCCATGCCAGGCTTATCAAAATCACAGATATGAACAACAGGTCGATCTTCGTTCCCACAGCAGTCGCTCCACCAATGCCTGACACTAATAAGCAGGAATATAGAGTCGCTATTGTGATTGAAAGTATGACCATTACTATAGTGTTTTTAGGAGGGGAAGCTATGGACACTGATAAGACCCGGGTGGCATAATTGAACCTGGGATTCACCCAGCAAGCATAAAGTGACTGAATGATGGCAAAAACTACAGCAATTACTCCTAGTGCTAAACTTGCAGGGGAGCCAATTAATACAAACAGTATGCCAACTGCACATGTTAGCAGGGGGCTAACCCAGAAGGCAATTTTGATGGCTCCTGAGGGGTTGCAGAGAGTGATCCATTGCCATATAAAACTCACAAGTCCACCACATGCTGTTGCAGTCAAGAGAGGAAGGTACCACTTCCTGGGATGGAAGTGGTGCCTGTGCCCAAGGAGGAGACCTCGTATGTTGAGGAAGAACACCAAGATGGCAATTGAGAGCAAGTGTGCCAAGAAAAGGATTAGGAATAGCTTTTGCATGTATGGCCACTTCTTCTTTGACGTTTTGATCTGGGTGTTTGATTCTTGGACCTGCAAGAACGATATGTAATAACAGATTTCCCAAAAAATTTAGAAAGTCAAATCACAGTATCGCAATTACCAATACTGACAATCCCTTTTAACTAGGAACAAGATTATAAAGAAACTGAAAAATTCTTGAATAGGAAATGAAGATAGAAGATAGTGGAGCTGTAAGAGAGGTAAAGAGAACCTGCTTGATGGGGGCTTGAGAATATGCAAGTATATCTTCTTGACCATGGGTGAAGAAGCTGTGTGCATTAATTGCTGTAGTAGTAATATGAAAGTCACCGCATCTCTCCATTGACGCCTTTAACTTGAATCTCCAACTCTTGACTTTTGGCTTGTGCGGCAATTTTTCTTGGTAAAATATTACAGTTTCTTGACATTCAAGATATACCAAAAATTCACAATGTGAAGAAACTTCACTTGCACACCACAGAAGTTTTTTTTAAAACTAAGTTGAGATCAATCGTTCGTATTACAGTAAGTCGCTGATGATCACGACCTAGTCTCTCTCTGATATATATATATATATACACACACACATATAAAAGTTGTAGTAGTTCATTACGTAGAAAAAAGGTTGAGTGCGAGATTTGGTTTTGATGATGATATACTAGATAATATATGGTGTTTAAGATTAGAGAACGTGTAGAGAGACAGATCAGGTACTGTGACGTACCGAAAATGATGTAATAATTTAAGATTAATATTTAATAACTTTAGTGTCAAGACTATCAAGTTTTATTAAAAAAAAATTAATAATGGCAGTCTCAAGGTAGCAAAGATGGATTAACAATTTACATTTGATAAAAGAATTACTGAAAACTTCTTATTGTCTCAGTTTTCAAATTCTAAGTAAGCCTCATATGTTATCTCTTTTTAAAAAAGAAATAATATTTTTTGGACTATTTTTTCTGCTTTTTATAATTTTATTTCTAACTGTACCACAGTAGAGGTGTGATGCAATATTGGCGACATGTCTTTTCCATTGTATCAAAAGGGGAAATATCTAACACACTGCATTCATTCTTTATTGGAATGGAAGTCTTAATTTTATTCATTGAAAAAAGTAATCTTATCTGATTAGCTATGGTTAGAAGATGCAAACCAAGAACTCATGTTTGTAATAAGAAAAAGAAAAACACACTCTATACTTATAATAAATTATATAATTGTTTTAATTTGAAAAATCTTATAATCAGTTATTCTTCATCAGTTCATAATAATTAATTAAAGCCTACTTTAAACAAAATTATAATAACCATTTTACTGCTTAATTGAATGTCGTTTCTTAAAATATTTTTAATACATGTTTTTACAAATTTTGGAACCAAATTAATCATTAACCTTATAATATTTAATTATAAAAAATTTAATTTTCTCTCAAACCTTAATTAAGTTAACGAATTCATTGTCAATCATTTATTCTTTAGAAATGTAGAAAATTAGTTATTTTGACAAATTGTTATTTACATCATCAAACATTAATGATTTTAGTATTTTTCTTGTCAATTTTTTATATTTTGTGTGAAGTCTCTAAGTTTTATTATTTTGAGCAGCTGGAGCTCAAGCTTGGGCTGAAGCCCAAATTTTTTAAAATTTTGAGCTGGAGCTTCGCTGAATTTGAGCTGAGCTTGAGTTGGATAAACAAAGAGCTTTTGCAAAAATGTTCCACGGTGACTGTCGTTATTTAATTAACTTCAACTTTATCCTGTCCTTCCCAACTTGACTTTTCCCAATGCTATTCAGTTTTTCTCCTAAAACATTCATATGTTTCTCCTTTTCTAAAGATTTAAACTCAGTCCCAGTTTCTAGATTGTGTCGATGGCTAATTGTAATCAGTAACTATTAATGGTGTGATTATTTCCACAAGTGGCTTTGACTAATCCCAATCTAACCAAAAATTCTACTTTAGTCGGCTGTTATCTAGATATAGATAAACATATGTATTCCAAAGCTTGAAACTGAACAGGAAAGGAGCAATTCAGCAAATAAGTTCCTTGCGTAATTACAAACGGTACCGGCTGGTATTTATTAGTATTGCAAAAATCTTAAAATTTGTCGGTACCTTTTTACTATATATCATTTCGTTTTTTGGCTGGTACATATGTTACTTATCACACCATATTTTATTTTATT
>JANIJF010000006.1:40971461-40982817 GCA_024520955.1 Erythroxylum bequaertii
GGCCGAGCACTTGATACTCCAAATAGTAAAGTTATTAAAGTCGAGAAAAGTCAAGGTGAGAAATTTTGCTATTATTCCTACTCTTCTTGTTGACTCCCATTATGGATTCTTACAAAACTCAAACAACCCTTAATGTAATAGAAGTTGTTATTTGCTTTATAACAAAAGAATATTTAAAAAAAAAAGGAGAGACAAAAAGAAGCAATTTTAGCTGAACTGTTATGTGGAACTTCACTTCATACCATGTTTTGATGTGGGTGTATTTCTGGCCTTTTGTGTTGATTGATTTCGCATATGCGTTGGTGAAATCTCTTGAGTCCTGATAAATATTCTCTTGGATTGCAGTTGTTCAAGTTGTTCTGTCTAGTGATAAAGAGGCACACGTGTCTGGGGCTGCAATCAGTGGAGGGTTGCGTGGAAAATTAAAATAAGGTGGTTTTGGCATATAGCAGTGGCTTAGACACATCAGTGATTGTACCATGGCTAAGGTAGATGATTGTCTGAACTCTTGCTCACCTCCCTCACATTGTATTGGCATTTCAAGTGTATATAGGTAATGGGATGAAGCTGAGAAATTGTGGTTATTAAATCCAGACCTTTGTAAACAGAAACTATACCAAAAATAAATAGTTCATATACCAATTCTTAAGTAGATAACTATCAATTTACAATATTATCAGAAGTTCCGTTGCATTTTGGTACTCTACGAATGTATTTGCGATGAAATATTTATGTGTTTACATTGTTTTGTTAAGGCGTAATTGGATGTTATATACATTTTATACCTCAATCATATAAAACTAATAGAACTTGTTAAGCTTAAGAATAACCAAATCAACCTTTGGTGAAAAGATGATGATGATATTAAATTGTTAACTTTATACATGTGATGTATTAAATGGAATAACAATTCATAACAGGATAATTCTCATACTTCATTAGTATTACTAATAACTTTATGTGATACAAACATATATATTAAATGAAATATTTATTTAAAATTTTGAAACATTCAAATTATTTAAATCTAAGTAAAACTTATGCATTGAGAATGCTGAAACATTTTGATGAGATTGATGTTGTGAGTTTTAAATTTTTCAGTTATCTATGAGGAATGAGATTCTTTGATAAATACCTTCACAATAAAATTTTATAAGAGTATGGATTTATGTAAGGGGGAAAAATACAATATGAGATATCGTATAATGTAATGTTATTTTGTCCACAACTATGCCCAGTGCAATAATTTACCTTCAATAATTCAAATTAAATTAATTAGTAAGATTCCTTATTAGATATGAAATGCTAAGTATTTGAAAGAGTCAAAGTTAATGAATTAATGATATGATGCTTGATTGAAGCATACATTATCCATTAAGTTTAGAACTAAATTAGGTAATAAAAGGTTATCTTATCCAAAAGGTTGGATATCAACTTACAAACTTGTTAAATAAATTGCTTGTTTCAATGTATACTTATAGGAGAATGATTCTCTAGATAAATAGTAGAAGTAAGATGAAATATGAAAAGTTCAAATCTTATATCAATATATCCAATTGGAACTAATGCCTTTAATGTTACATTTAATGTATAGTTAAAAGAATATTAGAAGTTGAAAGATTCACTTTTATGATGAATTTAAAGAATTTGTTTTGGAGATGACTGTGAATTTATCATATATGCAAGAAGATTAACGAGAGTATAATTTTCTTCTCAAATAAGAGTATATAGAAATATACTGCTCATAAAGAACAAAAATTATAATTTTCAATTGTTAAAAATATAATTGTCCAATACCAACTCTTATTGAATATGAAAAGGTAATAACTTAATTCTAGGAGTTAGATCTGTAGAGATAAATGCATGAAGATGTTTACATGTTCTAGTCCAAGTACATAGATAATGTACTAAAGTTGTTTAGTATTTGAATTATCTGATAATTGTGAAGTATTAAAGATATTCATTATTCTATATATGAGTTAGTATTTACTTCAAGGTTATAAGGGTATTAACTTTAGAAGTAAATCCTAATTAAGGTATATTTTACTTGGAACAATATTATTTTAAGATTTAAAATGTTCAAATGTAGCAATGGTTGCTAGTTAAGTCATAATACATATTTCATTTAATAGAAATGGTTAATTGAATCAATAAGTTCTTTAATGAACTTTATATAATTCTTTGCAATGTTCAAGAAAGTAAAGTACTTTGTTATGTTTATATTATCATATGTCATGTTTTCCCTTATAAAGGAAATAATCGATCTTATAAACTAAAGTATGGAGATACTTAAACAAACGTGTGATGCTTGTTAGAGAATAAGTTCACTGAACTAATCTCATATGAGAAATCTATTTGAAAGATTACTTGTATGTCTATAAAAATTCTCATTGTAGTGATTATATAAATGATCCTTTGACTTCAAATCTCCAAAGTCATTTTGTATTTAAATTGCTATATTTTGATAACACTTATGACATATTACAATAATAGATAGTTCAATCGGTAGTTATTGAATATTACATGAACTATATCAAACACTTGTACGATAGTTGACATGAACCGATTTTAAAAACAAGTCGAAAGAAATGACAAAAATATGCTTAAGCTTCGAAATAAAGTAAGAATTATGATTCTTACTTTAATATGATTTATACGTTGATCATGTTATAAAATTTGAAGTGATCTTAACTTCGAAAAATCAAATATACAAAAACTTTCGTAATTACTTTGCAATGCATAGGATCAAATCTTTGCCTAATTTTCCAACAAATATATTAGTTCATATGGCAAATATAATGGAAGTAGTGAAAAATTCCACCTAATTTATTGTCCATTTTTAGTAGGTTGATGATATAATATGATGAAAGAATGTTGGCTATATCTTTTTGCAAAATTCATAATTTTGTTTCTATAAATCTTTATTTCAACAAAAGTAGGAGGCACAACTATTCTGCCCTTGAGATTCTTAAACTTGCTTTATTAACGCCAATGGTAAAATCTCTTAGTTAGTTATGGTTGCTTTATTTAATATACGCCGAGTTGTGAGGCCAATGTAACATGAACGATAAAAACAGTGACAAATTTTTGACAGGGGAAGTCAATTAACATGGGATTTTGAGAATCTTTAGACTTCAAGTGAAAAGTTGACGTGCTTCTCTCATAGAAGCTAATAACATGGAATTTCAAGTTAATAACTCGGAGTGAAACTACTGTTTCGTCAAGGAAAATTAGAGTGCATAATGCAGCTCATCTCAAAGCTATCAGTTTAAGTTGAGCAGCCTTGGTGTACTACATATAAAAAGAGTGCAATTGCAGAATATTCAAACAAAAAAGTAAGAGCAATGAGCTGATTTTTCAGGCCATCTTTTTACGCTGCAAATTGGCCATGTTAGCCAGAAGAATAACTGCAAATCTGAAAAGTAACATAAAGAGCAGATGGGGATTGAAACAATACTAAACTAAGCGATCTCCCAAGTTTCCCTCAATCTCAAGATGTAGACGATTACTAGTAATCATAAATCTCTGTAATCTAGATACTATGGATTATACTAGCTTTTTATTCTCTAGATTTTATATATATTTTATAATAAAATCTAATAATTTTTGAAAAAAATAGGATTTCCCTCGACTCTATATTTTCTTTAAAATTAAAGAAAAAAAGCAGTTGCATTTTTGTTGTCAATAGAATATCTAATTTTTGAAGCCCGCCAAGTTCTTTGACGGTTAACCCTACAATTTTTTCTTACAAGAAGAATAAAAACCAAAATTTCAGTCTATCACTGAACTATACCACTTTCCCAACTTTACCCCTTAGATAGGGTCAAAGGACGATTTGGTAAAAATTTATATCCTCATAGGAAGCATGTGAGAGATCGAGCAGAAATGTTTTGTTTCAGTCCCTTTGATTGTATTTGTGGTCATCTCTAATTCAAGTCCAGAAGGCAAAAAGTTTACTTAGTAGATATCTACAGCTGTACATGGCTCCTACAACTTCACACGTTTGAAAGGACTCTACTGAAATGCGAACATCTCTTGAGGCAAAACATAGATGGCGGACTCTTTAACAAGAAATTAATAAGATATAGCCAATGCAACTAACTCAAAACCACCTTACCTTGCCGGTTTTAGAAACATTTCAAAGCCAGCACAGTTCGTAAGAATTTCTACATGAAACCGAAAGCAAAAGGTATCAAACGGTGCTCCAATTTCTAGATGAACAATGAACCTTGGCAAGAGATGCCATGTAATCATCAGACCTGGAATGAGCAGGGCACAATACATTTAAATTGCTTTTTAAAGCAGGCATACTAGAAAATCTGCATATTCTGAATACTCACCTTTGTCCATAAGGAGAACAAGAGGCTGCAATTATATGAAATTTGGCAGCATCTGCTTCATTCTGTAAGCATAAAACGTGGTAGATGTTAAACTTTTAACAAATACTAAAATAAAAACTATCCCTCACACCTTCAACGTTCAATTATTTCAATTTATTGTTCTCTATTTCTTCCAAACGGGACTCTTCTTTGCAATATACTTTACATGTTTACATTTTTTTTTTAGAATATTCTAAATACTCCATAGCTAAAGAATAAATGAAATTGGAAAAACAAGAAATAAAAACACTGATCTCTTCTAAGCAGTGTTTCAGAGAAGAAAAGATTGCAAACTCCCTCAATACCTTAACTATATGGTTCTCCTACAAATTCTATTGTTAGATGGTATTGTAAGGTAAAGAATGTCAGCTACAAGAAAAGAAAGAGTCCATGCACATTTAGCCCCTCCTTCAAGTAAAAAGGAGCAGTTTAATAATATGCACTGGAGTATGATAGTTGATAGGCATATGGCACTAGGCTAATTTCTGTAATTCTTCAACTCGAATATAAGTTAAATGTATATAACTTTAGAACATGTTTCTACGGAATCATGAATATAAATTGTTTCTCTTAGGCTAAACATAAAGCAGCATATAACAGTTTTGTTTTTTTCTTGGAAACTAGCAGCATATGCAGTTAACAGAAAGTAAAAGAACCTGAGATTCGTGATATAACCCAGCATACAGAGAAGCATAGAAGTATTCGCTCCCCTGGCCATTTGAAAATGCAGTGACAAGCTAGACAGAGAGGTAACAGATCAGCGTTTATTTTTTATTAAAATGGCATTCCTGTACTTAAAGTTTTGAACTCTTAATTCTACATAGAAACATATTTTAAGACAATCATATCACTTGGTGGCGTATGATCAATTGCAAACTTTTCAATCACAACAGGATGTGGCAAGACAAACTAAAGCTGGACAAGTTGTATGTAATATGTCTAAGAATGCCCATGGAATCTACTTGCTACAAACTTGACCTCTTCATTCGAAGTCATATATGAAGATTTATTGAGTTAATCATATGATTTAGTTTCGTACGATCAAATGTCCTCTTGATTTCAATCACTGACTGTAATTACATGAGTTAAAATGACCAGCCAACTCCAACGAATGGCCCCAAATGGCATAGTTAAAAATTGACGTACAGTTGGAAGCTATAGGCTTTTGAGCCACTCCACTAAATCATAATTTTTGAATATTGTACATCACACCAATTTCTTGAATATTGTTGGACAATTCTAATATGGAGAAATGAAAGTTAGAAATTTGGTTTCACCTTTTCTGGGTCACCACCATTCTTGAACATGGTATAAGCTTCTCGCATGACAGGTCGTGGATCTCTTCCAACCTACATTAAGCTAGTGAATCAAAACATGAAACTTGATATACTTCATCTAAATTATTTCTTGGATCTATAAAGGTAATAAGAGAATGATACACACAAGACAACTATCTCAAAGGGAAGTTATTGGGCTCAGAATAAACACTATCGAGGGTAACAGAAAACTACCAGCTTTAGGACAGCAGGAGACCCAATATTCCAAATTGATTGCTTCTATAATTAATTAATATTATTTTCTCGTCGAGAATAGACTTACCTGAAGAAAATGCTTCCTTGCTTCATCAGGTCCACACAATTGAGCTTCACAAAGGAAGCACCATATTGACTCCTCAGTATCATTGGGATTCTCTGCAACATCTAATCTAAACTGTTCTGCCCCTTCCTCAAACCTATTAACCAGAAAGGAATGCCATGTCTCTCTACAAATTGCAAATGAAAAGAAGAGAAAAGGATACTTCATCCTTAAATTTATGAATGAGGAAATTGAGGAAATCCTTCTTCTTCCTCCACTTCAATGAACATTTTTGAAAAACATAAAGACAGAGATATTCCCTTCAATGTTCGTGTAGTCCAAAAGTTGCATAATGTTTGGCGACAAAATCATTTTTTTCCAGTAGATAAAATCAATTATCAAGAGTACCAATATAGCGGCAATTACTGCCCATAAGTTCTCAGTAACAAAACATATATAAACTAATAAGTATCAGAGAATCGGTACCTATCGAGATAGTAAAGTGATAGGCCCCTTTGCCAAAGATCTAAGGTGCAACCACCACACACAGAATACCACCATCAGTAAATAAAACACAATATGCTTAAAGTGTTCCCTAAAAAAGATATATCAAGTTAAGTTCTTAGATACTTGCACGCCCTTTGACGAGGATCCAACTCAATTGCCTTGTCATATTCCGCTAAAGACCCTAAGACATCACCCTGAGCAATAAAACAACATAACATCAGGCGTATCAATTTAAAAATGAAACCCGTTTTTTAATACAACAATATAAAAGGAGACATGTCAATAAGAAGAATATATCGACATAAACAAATGATTCGAAGTGATTTTACCTGTCTAAAGAGCAACATTCCTCGTCTGACCGCAGCAACAGCTTCAAGGCGATTGTTGCCACCAGTTAACGCACCCCATATACCAGAAACTGAAGGAACAAGCACCCTTCTAGACAAAGTTGGTGATGAGCGTTGAAGAATGTGAACCTTCCAAGGAAAGGTGACAAGAAAGCATAAGCTGAAGTGGGACTGTGGAAGTGAAGTGAAAGAGTAAAGACTAGAGGATGAGGTCGGAGAGTAAGTGGGAATTGTGGGCTTAAATTTTTGGAGTAACGCCATTTTCCAGGGATTGAAATATAGGCGTTAAAGAGGGAAGCTCGAGGCCTTGTTGTTGGAGGGGTTAGGACAAAGATTCGAAACTTGAAGGGTTTGGTTATGAAATAAGCCTAGTCACAGCTGAATTAGTGGCAACAGAGGCAACACGATGGAAAACTACTTTCTTGGCTGCAGCGTGTCACATAAAATAAAATAATAAAAAAATATATAATTAATTTCTTTATAAAAACATAAAATTTCAGGTTGCTTAATAGGTTGATTCTTATTTTTGCATCCTGTTATAATTGACCAATTTCATTTCAAATGATGACATCAAGGAGCTAATGAAACCTTGCTCAATTTGCTGGAATTTCGTGTTTGTTATTATTATCCTTTTTTCTTACTTTTTTTTTTTTTTGATCTTTTAGGCATCTTCTTAATCAATAAAGGTAATATCAGCTAAAGATTTTCAATTCTCAGCTAAAACTTAGAATCACTAATGAGTTCTATAGCATACTAGTAACTCTTCAAATAACATTTATGCATGTAATATTAATAGACATTCTTCCCTCTAATATGATATACAAGCCATAACTTGTGTAAAAGGTCAATTTGAGTTTCCCTTAAACTTGTGTAAGAATTCATTTGCTATCTATTTCTAACTAGCTTGCTTTTCTTTGCACTTCTTGCAATTAGCTTTGTTTCTATTATGTTCACAATAAATATTTTATCATTTCCAATCCAACTAGCATATACCCGAAAAGAACAATGTGCCTCACAAATTGCCTCCATTCTCACAGCAAATTTCACCATTGAAACATCATCTCTGTTTGTAATTGCATAGTTTCTTATTGCTTCCCTCAACTACATCTCATCTTTAAACTTCATTCCCATTTCAAACTTAAAATCTTTCATGTCAACTTTTGAATTAAAGACAATGTGTTTCTTTTTTGGAAGAGATGCTTCATCATCACTACAAATTGATAATTGAACTTCAACATCACTATCTTGATATTCACTATTTGCACCATGTGAACTTCCTTCTTATCTTTATTTATCTTTGGAATATGATTTCCTTTATTGCAATCCTTTCCCCCAATCAACAATATTGTCACATTCAAAACCACTATGTATAGTTTAGGCACATCTCTTCTCATTTGTTTTTGCAACAACATATTCTTCATCATTAGTTGCAAATAACTCGTCATTAATTGAATAATCTCTAGATTTACTAACCTACATGACAATGAAGTCATCATCTTGCTCCACTTGAACTTGGAACAATCCCTCGTCATTCACACTCACTTTTTGATATGTATTATCATTGAATCATTGAGAATATCATATTGAAATTCTTAATCATCAGTTGCAGGATGCTCATAACCATACTCGTAATAGATATCAACATTGAGATAATTTAAATATTACATTTTTTTAATCATAACCAATATATCCTTATCATGACGTAAGCTTAACTCTTTCAAGCTTCTCATTGACTCGTAGAAAATTTGTAAAAACATATTTAGTAGTACTCTATGCCTTTTATCTTCATAAACTCCTCTTAGGACAAACATGTTAAGTTCATCAACTCATATATTGTTCTTTCTTTTAATCTTGCCCCTAATATATTTATTATCGTATCTTTCTAACATTTTACTACAATGAAATTTAAAATTTACCAACATTCGGCAAAACAAATAATTATATCATTAGCTTTCAACTAAATGGAACTATTAGGCAAAATGATATGTAATAACTACTACTTAATTATGAGGTAAAAAGATGATGAACATCAAACTAGAGGACATATGATATATGTGTATGATGTAAATATATTCAAGTCACTACCAAACCACACACTTCTGCAAAGTGTTAGGCATTTTTTACAATGACATATTACATAAGACATAAGAAGATAGCTATAAATGCAAATCTATATTAAGGTTTAGACTAGCTAAGATGAGATAAGGAAAAATGTGACTGAGTAAAGTATATATTACTCGTACATATAGTTTACAAATAAATCGATGTCTTAAGTGGGATTTTCCCGATAGAAAAAGAAGTGTGTCATATGTAACATGTTTGTAATGAAGGTAAATAATAAGAGCAGTTAATGTGGTGGAAGAAGTGAGAAAAGATTATTGTACATACATACAAAGAGAGGTGGTTTTTTAACTGGGGCGTGATAGTCTAGTGAGAAAATAGTCTGTTGTGCGAAGAGGAGCAAAAATAGTTTGTAATTGGTGCAAAAACATACGATAGTGATAGCCTTTTTTTTTTTTTTTTGTTTCCCACGAAGTATTTTAAGAGAGTTTCAACTATGAGAAAACACCTTTAAGTTATTCACACTCAAATTAATTCCCACTCGAACCAGATAGGTCCTTTGTGGAAAACAAAGCACTGGCCTCAAGTTTTAAACAGCTGCATACATGAGGATGGTTCGAACCCACGGCTTCACTTAAACCAGGAGATCTCTTTACCAACTCACCTGCGTCCTAGGGTTATAGCGATAGTCTTTTAAGCAGAGACCGGTGCGCGATAGTCCACGAAGAGGAGCGACTAACCGACTGATGTTTAAAAAAATAGTTTAGTGCGGGATAATTAAAAATTTCAAGATAGGTTTTTGTCCATGTTGAACATTGAATTCCTAGTTTTAGATGAGTTATGGTTTTTCATTTTTATTACATTAGGCATCCCAACTTAATCGAACTAATCTTAAATTTTTTTCTTAATATTAATTAATTATTTAAATAAAAATCTTACTTGTACATCTTGTTTCACCTAACGGAGATATTAAAGTTGGGCTATATTAAAAAAATTGAAAAATTGATAATTTAGTTACTAATTTTTAAAGCTTGAATTATAATTACGAAATTAAATAAAATTTGAAAATTTTTGTAATTAACCCTATAATATTTATACCGCAAGTATTGTATCGTTATTATTTAATTAAAATCTAAGATTTTTTTTTGAAAATTTAAAATTTGAAGTAATTATTTAAAAATTCATAAAATTTCCTAAATTTTTTTGATCCGTTTCTCTTGCCCACAATACTTAAAGACATTTTTTATAATACCAAGAAGTAATAGGAAGCAAAGCCTAAGCCTACCAAATAAAGAAATTGGACCGCGGCTTAAGCCCATTCAGGGACGATATTTCAGGAACCCTACCCCTAATCTTTCACTCTATATAAAACCCTAACCTCTTCCATCTGCCGCTCACAACCGTTCTCAAGTTCTGGTTTTTATTATTTGTCTTTAGCTAGTTTGCTTCTTGTTGAAGCTTACGGTTGTTGCGTTCTGTCAAGTGTAGTTTTGTGCGAGGATGATAAATATTTGTATCCCAGCTCATTATGAGACCTTTAAAAGGTCTGGGAATTGACTTTTTCCAACATTTATCTGAGCTCTATAGTACCCATATACTCTTTTGATGCTTCCGTGTCGTTTTTGCTTAATCTTGTTTGCCCTTGGTTTCTTGCATATGAACATTGAATTGCTTGTGTGATTGTCAATTTGGATTAATCTAGTGAAGAAGTTCCCTGTGATGATTTTTATTTGTTGTAGTGGTATTTCTGATTTTTGTTTACAATGATTTGAAACTCTAGTTTTACTTATCACTGAGGGAACTTGTTTTTTACCAAATCATGTCCATTTCAACTATGTTTTGGCGGCTGTACTTGGTAAACTTTTCTGGGTTTTTGTGCTTTTGATCAGCTTCATTCTAGCTGGACTATTTCTCCCCCTCCGATGGTTTTATATTTAACTAAAACATGCTAATGTATTCTAAAATTTGAATGTCACAATATTCTCTAAGGAGGAGAGACTTCTTTAAATATAGTTTTATTAACTTGGTGTGTAGTACATCTACATCGTGTTTGTCTTGTTTTCGTAGCGAAACTATCTGGTTTTTTAATTGATGAAATGTTCCCAATGATGTTCGAATGAAACCATGCTAATGCAGATATATTCATGACTGATTTTTACAGTTCCAATTTCTGAGGGAACAACTCTTTTCTTATAAATTATTGTTATCTTTTTTACTTCTCACAACTCGAGACTTCTTCGACGTCTCCAGTTAGTGATGGCTTTTCGCGGATCGTAGCCTTGTTTTCGTATGTTGTACTAAAATGATCTGTGGGATGGTCCAGCCCAAAAGCCATCCCTGTCCCCTCTCATGCGAAATGAGAGCGAAACATGGATGTTGCCTTCAGCGGGGAAGCCAGCAATTTGTTTCAGGGGGCAATGTATATATATATTAATAATGGTAAACATTAATATACAAAAAGATTAAATAAGAAAAAAAGTTATTTGT
>JANIJF010000006.1:41020017-41032063 GCA_024520955.1 Erythroxylum bequaertii
GTACAGTACAACTGTATAATATACCAATATGGACTATTTTGCAATTTTTAAAAATTTTAGGGACTATTTCATAATTTAAAAAAAATTCCCGAAACTGTACCTGATACCGATACAGTTCCGTTTAGCGCTCAATCCGATACCGAGTTCGGTACGGTATTCATAACTTTGGCTACGAGAATACAGTGGCGTTCCGTGCATTGCTTTTGGAGGCTACTAATTATGTTTATATAGCTAGAATAGTTGGTCATTTTGTGTTTACAAGACAGGAACTGCCCATCCTGCTATTCATCTAATAGTAATATCCTAAGGAAGAAGAATGTATGCATTAGAGATGAAGTTAACAGCTATTAAAAATGTAAAATGTCCGACAGTTAACAGCTAGATATGATATCCACAAAGGCAGGAGGAGTGTAATGTAATAATCAGCACACCTGCTTGTTACATTTTCTTTCTTTTTTTTTTTTTTGACAAAACTTGTTACATTTTCTTAATTGTAATCAGCAACACATATCCATGTCCAGCCAATATGCATTGCGTCTATAATTCCTCTGCCAAAGAATTCTATCTTCTTCCTTTTTTTTTTTTTCCAATTAATTAACTCTCACCTTGCATTAATTTCATATTAAGTTGTTAAGTGAATATTTGTTTATATATTTAGAAATAAAGGAAGTGGCTTTTGTTACAACTAAATTTGATAATTTTTAAGTTACGGGAATTGTTGCTTTAAAATGTTGCATTAGATTAAACATTGATTAGGGAGAATTTTAAAAAATGAAAGAAAATAGTTAAAAGCTGCCCTTTAATTTCTCACACACAACCCCGAGAGGCTCGGAACCAGCTTCGCTGTGACAGCTTTTCTTTTCAATATTAGACAGAAAGTGAGATAAATTTTTCCGGGAATCTCCCATCATCCATTTTCTTGCCCTCTCTGTATAGTTCAATCTTCGTCTCATCTATCTCAAAACTATTCATCTATTGTTCGTTCTTTGACTCAGAGAATACAAATAAACGCTAAGCCGTAGTTGCATATACTTTTACACGTAAAGATACCCAATCTCTTTGGTTGGTGAAAATATTTGGAGTTACTGGTTCTTTTTTGATAAATGGGAATTCTTTGAACTCGGGTTCTTGAAAGAAGGTGTTCAAAAGGTTGGTGCTTGGTCTGGTTTATTTTCAGAAAAAGAAGAATGGCAACAGAAGAGCAGCAAGCTTGTTCTTTCTCCGTTGTTTCTCTTGTGGAAGATGTTCTTAAACAATATGGGACTCGGCCAACCAACACTGTGGCTCCGAGAAAAGCTGATGAAGCTTGTATGATCAACATTTTATTCCCCCCCTCTCTCTCTATGTATCCGTTATATTTGTTACATATTAACTGATGTTAAGCCTCCTTTTATGCTTCTTGGTGATAGAAACTTTGAGAAACGTTATCCTGTTTTGTTTTCTAGATCGAATTTTCATCTACTTAAAGTTTTTATCGTGGTTTTTAATGCAGCTGATCTCCATTGGATAACGTGGTTGGTTCATATAAGGCTCACTCGCAGTAAAGCAGTTGAGTTTGGTGTCTGTCAAATAAAAGTTTCCCTGGACCATTGACGTTTGAAATTTAGCGGTGGAAATAAGTTTTCCTTAAGCGGGAATGTTTAGTTCATATGTGATAACCATTGCAGGGCACTTCTGGCTAGAACAAGAATATCAGTTATCTATATCTTATTTGTTCCTTTTGTTTAAAAGTCCAAACTTGTTTTGCTACATTATCTGTTGGAAATTACTTGATCATGAGAATGATATAATATATGAATACTTGATATTGCTGTATGATTTTGCAGCCTGTAGAAGGTATGAAGCAGCCGGATGGCTTCGCAAGACAGTTGGAGTTGTTGGTGGAAAAGATTTGCCGGCTGAGCCCTCAGAAGAAGAATTTATGCTTGGATTGCGAAGTGGTATAATTTTGTGTAATGTCCTTAACAAGGTTCAGCCTGGAGCAGTATCAAAGGTATGATTCTCTCCCCTTCTTCTTATTGATGGTAAGCACAACTTGTTTGAATGATTTTTTGGTGCAAAACACCGTGGTAGGTAGTGGAAGGACCTTGTGATTCTGTTACTGTACCTGATGGAGCAGCTCTATCTGCATATCAGTACTTTGAAAATGTGAGAAACTTCCTTGTAGTTGTGGAGGAAATGGGGATTCCAACTTTTGAAGCGTCTGATCTGGACCAGGTGAGAGTTTTGACTAATCACGGCGGGAGCGAAAATGTATGAGATTGTTTCCATTCCATTGTGAGAGATGTTTCTCTGTTTTGAGATCAATTCAAGCTTTGGATCTTTTAGGGAGGAAAATCTGCAAGGGTCGTGAATTGTGTTTTAGGCCTTAAATCATACAGCGAGTGGAAACAAACTGGTGCAGCTGGGACCTGGAAATATAGTGGAATTTTTAAAGCCCAATCTTGCGGGTCCGGAAAACCATTTATGCGGAAAAATTCGGAACCATTTATGAAATTTCCACGATCCTCTTCATTAGGTAGCGTGCCTGATGCTGATCAGTGCCCGTATGATGACCTTGGCCAAGAACCCAGTGAAGCTGTCAGTGAGCTCTCCTGTATCTGTGCATTTATTTACTATTTTTAAATGAGTGAGTTACGAGTATAACCTTCTCTACTGTATGGCAGAGCATTGGTCATTCCTTGAGTGTGCTTGTTCACACATTACTTTCCAACAAGAAACAAGAAGAAATCCCATGTGTAAGAGTGTTATTTGATTATCTTAGTGCTTTAGTTCCTTTTGAAAAACACCACTAAAGGAAGAAATGAATCTTCTATTTTATGTCTGAATTAGCATGTTACAATACATTAGTAGCATAGTCCTGTAAAGCCAATGCTCTTTGCTGATAACAGATTGTCGAAGCTATGTTAAGCAAGATAACAGAAGAGTATCAGCGTCGATTGGCTGGCCAAAATGAACTGGTGAGCGGCTGTTGAAGCCCCTTCTTTTCTTTGTACTGCATCCAGGGCTTATGCTGTTGTATATAATGCAATTATCCCTGAGATGATTAACTTCGAAGTACTATTTAACTTTTTCACTTCGAAGTACTATTACTCATTACATGAAGATGGAAAATCTCTAATGATCATTAGTCTTTACTTGAAGTTTCCTCTCTCACTTAACTTATTAATGTTTGCAATGACAGCCGAGAACAACCACAAAAGGTACAGAAGTATGTAGCACTGACAAGCCTCTTTCAAGATCTTCTTCTTGTGATGTAAAGGTGTGAGTTTGGCTTGAAAAAGTTATAGTACTCGACCAGTTGTGTTTTCATATGCTTTCTATTTCTTGAAAGCTGTTGTGTGACATTGGTCTTGGCTAATGGAATGATTAAGAAGGAACCGGAAGAACAAGAACCGGAAGAAACTTCTAAAAGCATCAACCTGAAGGAGCAATGTTCTCCAAAGGTTAATTGTCGTAAAGAACTGAAAGGCAAGCTGTCCAACCAGCGGATGTTGATTGAACAACAACAAATGAACATTCAGGTAATGGCATTTTCTAGTGCTAATGAAAATGTCTTATGCTGCGGACATTAACTAATCTTGGACCAGCAGGCATTGAAACATACTCTTCACATAACAAAAGAGGGAATGCAGTTTTTACAAATGAAGTATCAGGAGGAGTTCTACAATCTGGGTAGAATTAGATTTTTTATATGTTTTCTGGAACTATTGGAAAAGAGGAATGATCACTATAATAATAGCTGCTCGTTCTGTTGTATTAGGTAAACACTTGCATGGTCTAGGCCATGCTGCATCAGGATACCAAAAGGTCCTGGAAGAAAATCGCAAATTGTACAACCAGGTGCAGGACTTGAGAGGTATAGTGTGGTGTTAGTTTACAGTTTGATTTGATAAATTGGTTCTTTAGTATCTTTTAAACACATTTGAATGATTTTCCTAATAAATTTCATTAGGAAATATTAGAGTATATTGCCGAGTGAGACCATTCTTGCCTGGGCAGCCAAATCGTTCAAGTACAGTGGACAACATAGGTGAAGGAAACATAACCATGATCACCCCCTCAAAATATGGGAAAGAAGGAAGGAAATTCTTTAGCTTCAACAAAGTTTTTGGTCCTTTGGCAACACAAGGTTACTATGTCCACTTGATTCTTTCCTTCAAATGTCTTTTTTGTCAACATGTTTCTTAAACAGTTCCGTTGTTAACTTTTCTTGCAGAGGCAGTATTCTCAGACACACAGGCTCTAATTAGATCTGTCCTTGATGGCTACAATGTTTGCATATTTGCTTATGGCCAAACAGGATCAGGCAAAACTTATACTATGGTAAGATTAATCATCATAATTATAACCACGGTATCTAACAAGTTCTTTGATTTAACAATCTCTCCTTTACTGCTGCTCTCTGGCTTTTGATTATAATATCTTTGTTAATTTTTAACTTTGGTCTAATCATGCGAGTTTTCAATCCAGACTGGCCCTAAAGTGCTCACTGAGGATGGTTTAGGTGTAAACTACAGGGCATTGACTGATCTATTTCTTCTGTCAAATCAAAGGAAGGATGTTATTTCGTATGAGATTTCTGTCCAAATGCTTGAGATTTACAATGAGCAAGTTAGGGATCTCCTGGCTACTGATGGTCTTAACAGAAGATATCCTTTGTTACGTTTTTTATGTGTAATATTGTAGGTTGTTCCGTGGCAATTCTTATCAATTTTTGTTCTCTTTAACTCCTATATAGACTAGAAATTCGCAACAGTTCTCAAGATGGAATTAATGTCCCAGACACTTGCATCATACCTGTATCATCAACATCTGATGTCATAAATCTGATGGACCTCGGACAAAAGAACCGTGCAGTGAGTTCTACAGCAATGAATGACAGGAGCAGTCGATCTCATAGGTGAGTGTTACTAGTGTGCTTAGAGTTCAGTTCAGTGATTTTGATATGAATTATGTAAGAATTATACTTGCATATGCTTGCAGTTGCCTGACGGTTCATGTTCAAGGAAGGGACCTCACTTCGGGAAGTATAATTCGTGGTTCCATGCATTTGGTTGACCTGGCAGGAAGTGAAAGAGTTGACAAATCTGAGGTAACTGGTGATAGATTAAAGGAAGCACAACATATTAACAAGTCTCTCTCAGCTTTGGGAGATGTAATCTCTGCTCTTGCTCAGAAAGGATCACATGTTCCCTACAGGAATAGTAAACTCACACAACTACTCCAAGATTCACTTGGTAAAGAATTGTATGGTTACTCCATTTTTTACTAAAAACATTGTAAGCTTTCTGATCCATGTTTTCTCCCTTAAAACCTTCAGGTGGCCAAGCCAAGACTCTCATGTTTGTTCATATAAGTCCTGAAACAGAAGCCATTGGAGAAACGTTAAGCACATTGAAATTTGCTGAACGAGTTTCTACTGTTGAACTCGGTGCTGCTAAAGTGAATAAAGATAGCACAGAGGTGAAGGAGTTAAAAGAGCAGGTTATTACTACTACCCTTATAAATGCCGGCAATCATAATTGTTATTGTCATCACTGATGTGTTGCATCATTTATACGTTTTCGTTTTCCAGATTGCTAGTCTAAAAGCAGCACTAGCTAGGAAGGAAGGAGAAACGGACCACTCACAGAATTCTCGATCCAGCACACCTGAAAGAACAAAAATGCCATCCGGTGGGTCCTCTCCTTGTCAACATAGCTGGCACAGTGCAGGCAACTTCTCTAACAGTCACAGGCAGTTTTGTGAGGTAAAAATCATTTAGCTGATAAAAATACAGTGTGTTAATCATGTACTTTTTACCATGTATAGCTTGATAATTTGAGCTACCATTAAATGAGAGCGTCATGTCACTCAGATCACCTCTTAAGTACATGGATTTCTGTTTAATCAAATAATTTATCTTTTCAAAGCTTGTGGCTCATTAGTACTTAGTCATCCTTCGGACTTCAAGTCAGTTTCTATTCTCACCCCTCTCTCAAGTTGCAGTCCAAAATCTTATATATTATATGTTGTATAATACGTCTTAATGGTCAATTCAAAATGGCTGACTTCACAGCCAGAATGTGAAGAAGCATGAACTAAAAAGATTAGATTTTATTGCTGGTATCGCTGGAGTCTGAGGCTTCTTCTGTCCACTATATCCTTAAGACACAAACTGTGTTTCATGTCGCGCAGTCAGTTGGATAATGGAATACAAAGGAAATAGTAAAACTTGTGAAGTGCAATTCCCAAATTGACAGCTTAGGTTTTTGTTTTTTTCTTTGGAAACTCATCCATAACGGCTATGTAGGAAGGCTTTCTTTATGCTTTGTTCCTTGCTTGCTTATGCTTGTACCATATGACAAACTATTGGATAATTTACCTAGTAAACCGTAGCTCAAATTGAAAAGTATATGTTGGTCTGCAGGGCGGGAAAAAATCTTCTATTACAAGGAGACGAAGCTTGGATCTCCATGATTTGCGCCGCCATTCTCCTCCTTGGACACCTATCGGAACTCATGCACAGAATGGAAAGGATGATGACAAAGAATCTATCTCCGGCGATTGGGTTGATAAGGTCATGTTAAACAAGCATGATGGTATCAACAAAGATGAGAAATTTTCAGGCCTATGGGAAGTTCCTGAAACCTTTTATCAGAAACATAGTCGAGGACCTTCAAAGATTTACCCGGAACAACCCTACATTAGAACTCCATTTAACAAAAGAGACAACCAGGAGTTTGAAGCAAAGAGAACTCGGAGTGAAGTGGCTTCAACTGACGATTCTGATGATCTTGCCAATGATTCTTCAGAGCCAGACTTGTTATGGCAATCTAATCTTCCTACAATGAGCAGCCAACCAAAAATACCTGGACCTAACACAAAGAAGAGTAATCCTAAGCCATTAAAAGCTACAGAAGCTAGGTAAGTTGTATGAATGCCTGATAGCTTATTTTTTCCTTTAGGCCTCCAGTTTCTTGTTGAACATGTGACATTGGAATGGAAAACAATGCTTAACATGGGACAGGAGCTTCACTAACAACATATTTATCTGCTGTCCTGGTTCTGGTTCTGGTTCGTGACAGGGGCTTGATTCCCTCATTAATTCCTTCTCCAGCAAGGAAACAGCTTAATGGGGTTGGTCCAGCTACAAACAGGCCTGCAAGGCCGGGGGTTGGTGTCGATGGAAAGAGGAAAACTGGCCATGCAAAGTGAGAATACTTCCAGGAGAATCTATGTTCTTTTTTCTTTTTATCTTTTGGTTTCAATTTAGCAAAGAAGAGAGAGGCAATGTTTTCAGTTGCCTGTCTTTGGCTTGTTTATGAGTGCCCACTCATCTTGTGAAATTTATTTAAGCTTTTATTTTCTGTGTTCAAAGAAAACTACTTCACATCATCATTCAAACCATTGCTTAAGGCAAGCATATCTGTTGCTAGCCTTACTTTGTTCAGTCTCAGAACCTAGCAAGTTACACCAAAATTCTTTTTTTTTTTTTTTTTTTTTTACAAAAGGAAAACTACACCCCTAAATTAAAGCTCTGGGGTACATAGTGCCTAGCGCATCTCTTCGGAGAAGCTCCTGAGCTCTAAAAGGGGGCTCGGAGGGAATATAAACGCCCGGGCTGCACACCCTAACGAGACGAGCGAGGCTGTCTGCGCACTGGTTGCTTTCCTTTGAACACGTGCTGCACACCAAAATTCTATGAATGACTTAACAGTTGCATTAGTACTTGCTTGACACAATATATTTAACTAAATCTCTCTTATAAAAAAATATGCATATAAAATATTTTCTATTAATATAAAAAATATTTTCATTTGTATATTTTGTGGTGTCCGAGCTAATAGCTTAATACACTTTCATATTTTATTATCTTTATTTTTTTTAACTTCAATTTCAATCAATATGCTTATTTATTATCATTTATTACTCATGATTTTTTTAAGTTTTCATAACTTTCAAAAATCATAAAAAATAATTTTCATTTATAAATTTCGTTTTAAACATATTTTTAAAATTATTAATTGGTAAATATTATATAATATATAAATTAGTTATTCAATTTATATTTTCCTATAAATTTGAATAAATAAATTATTATTTGTTTAAGGTTTACATTTATTAAAGAATATTATATAACATAAAAATTTAAATTATTATTTTAAAAATTGTCATAATATAAATTATTATAATTAATATGAAAAATTTATTATTACAATTTATTATTTTAAAAAGCAAATTTAATCACAAATAAGAAACATAAATAAAAAATAAATATTGTAATAGAAAAGCAAATTGATACCAAAAAAGAAAACACTTAAATGCTTTAATTTTATTTTTTTATCTCATATATTCACTCAAACAATGTCAAATACCAACAACTATCTTTAGCATCTTTTATCTCAATTTCTTAGTTATTGTTATTAGGTACAATTTAAAAAAAGGAGAAGATTGTGTGATATTGACTTATATTTGAATGTTGTCTTACAATTACTTTGTAGGATATGATGAATTTTGATATATAGATTTTGTTATGCATTTGAATATTGTATGATTATATTTATTACTTGAAATTTATGTTTATGTCAACGGGGTGAATGCTAATAAATGATTATTTGGCTATAATTATACCCCTGTATTTCATATGTTTTGCTTGTTATTCAATAGTTTTATAGTATTTTTTGTACTTAATTAGCTCCAAGTGTATTTGTAGGTGATAATTTCCTTCTTGAACTAAAAGGAGAAGAATTCAAATAAAATGGTGGCATAAAACGAAGATTTGAAGCAACTTAGAGATACACGGCTGTGTATGTGTCCACGTAAGTCTCTATAAATGTGTAAAGTAACAATTTTAGATGGTTTTGGAGCTACACGATCACTTCCTAGAAACCCTAGTTTTTACTATAAAAGGATCTGAGCATAGGCAAACAGAGAGAGTTGAGTTATTAAGTAATTTTGACTGGTGGGACATATATAGAGGTCATAGTTTTGATCAAGGTACAATGAAAACATGAAGAATATGTCAAGAGATTCGTCAAATAACAACATCAAATCTAAACTCACAAAAACAAAAGGGAGATTTAGAATTATGATGTCTTTTATTAGTTTCTTTTTGCATATTTATCTGTGGTTTTGTTTTCTATAAGTAGTAACTAAACGTGTTTAGTGTCTAGGCAAGATGAACCCTAAGTGGAAATAACAATATGTTTTGATCTTTTATACAATGTAATTATATTGATTGATTTATTATGATTTAATTATGAGTTGTATTCTTGTTATAATATATCTTGAATATTAGTGCATGATTTGATATAATTGCATAATAAAGGGTTAATATTTATGGTTTTTTTTAGGGGATTCATTACCTAGAAACTATTATTTGATATTAGCATCTTCTTAGTATTCACCTCTTTCTTGAGTTTAGTATTGTTTTCAATCTTAGTTTATTTGTTTAGATAATAGAAAAAGGGTAACTACTAGTACTTACAGTCTTCATGGGATCAACTTGGACTCGTCTGTGCTAGCTATAGTTATGCCATGAATTTACAATAATATTTAATATTGACACAAAAGCATATCAATCACATAAATATACTATATTTACATTTATAAGTTTAAGGAAAGCTTGCATTTAACATATTTGTTATATATTATATATTTTTTGTTAATATTATAAAAATTTTATCATCATTAAAAAGTGAGAAATTGTTTAATCTAAGAGGGTTTTAATATATAAATTTCATGTTAATAAGACATAATATTACTAATGATTTCATCGTCTTTATGAAAAAATATGTTTTCCATTAATTTGAGAAATTAAGAGGAGTATGAACAAATGATGTAGAGGAAAAGAAGGTTAAAAGAGTGTTTAAGTTAAAGTCATGACATATCAGCTGGTTGATCATGGATTGCCATATACAAAACCATATAAAAGTGCATATTCTTATATAGAGTGATATTTTTGTTAATAGACAATTTTGAGAAGAAAGATGATAGTTGAAAATAGTTGAAGAATATTAGATGATTTGAAGTTACTCTTGAAATCTTTATAAGATGTCAAGTTTAGAGGTTATTTGAAAGATGTTTCTTGAGTCTTGAAGAAATTTTAAAGATGATTCAAACGTTGAATATGCTTCAATCCTTAGAGATATTGTTTAAAGAAATTTAAGAAATGTTCAAGCTTATTATATTGAGATAGAAGAGTATGAAGTTACAAGAATGACAAAAGTGTCAAAATTTGAAAACCTTAGTCAACTGAATAGTGAAAGAACTTATAAGATCTTCAATTGAGATATCATCTAAGGGTGTTATGAAAGAGTTGAAAAGGATTGAGTGCTCTATTAAAAAGAAGTTGGGTAGAGCAAAGACTAAGAATTTATTGGTTTATGCCCTATAATTAATTAGTTAGTTGTAGTTTTAGTAACATAATTATTTAAAAAAAAATTTTATCTTATACATATTCAAATGTTTATGGTAAAGTTTATAGGATAATTTACATTGCAAATAAAATTATGATGAAATTATAATTATGATATTTAAATTGAATTTATATATTATTTCTAGTCATTATTTTATCGAGACTATCATTGATAGAGTGTAAAACGAATAGTATATGTCATATTTCTTCCTTATAAAGGAAGTAGTTAATCTCATAAACTAAGATATATAGCTACTTAAACATATGTGCGAGCGATATTTAGAGAGCAAGTTCGCTAAACTAGTTTAATATGAGAATTTTATTTGGAACATCATTTATATATCTATAAAAATTCTTGTTGGCATGACCATATAAGTGACATTTTGATTTGAGATCTCTAAAGTATCTCTATATGGGTTGTTATGTTTTGATACTGCTTATTACCAATCCTTGTGATGAGTAGCTCAATCAGTAGTTATTGGATATAACATAAACTATACAGAGGTAGCTGAGAGATCAATATAGGATTCATCACTAAAATAATTAAGGAGAATATTTCGTTATTTTGTTTAGTATTAATTCAAGAAATCCTTAGTAAAGTTGGAATGATATTTTGAAAATAAATTTCAAATATAATTAATATAATCAATTACTAATAATTAAGAATAAACATGATTGGACTTAAATAAAATGGGCAATGGTTTTATAATATATGTCTAATTAGAATATTATGTGATGAAATGATTGAATTATGTGAAAAATATGCACAAAAAGATTAGTCAAAACTGCTTATGACATTTTTAAAATTTAGATAGTCATGATGTATTGCTAGACGCCGAATCTTGATCTATGGATATAAAATATTTAATTAAAAAATTAAACATAAGCTAAGGAAGTTTAATTTATCTAATCTTAAATATGATTTAGGGTTATAAATTAAGTCCATTACCATATATTTAGGAACCTAATGAGTCACATACAAACAATTGTTAAAGAGAGAAAAAGGAAATTTAATTAAGTTGGACTTGAGTACAAAATTTGAAAACTTTAGGATTAAATATAATATATTTAATAAATAAAGATTAATATGAGAAATTACAAAATTAATTATAATTCTAACTAGAATTTTATTTCAATTAAATTACTAAAAGTTTCAAACCCTAGTATAACTTATTCTCTTAAGGATTTAGGGCGTGCTTGTTTGGAGGTAATGGGATAAAATGTATGGGTATAGAATCAAAGTTAACGGTTGGTATCAACCTATCATTACGTATGTATCATTTTGATTCCCTGATTTTCGGTAATACTCCATTCCTCTAGTTATCCAGAGGAATGAGAGTCATTGTAACGGTTTTTGGCGCGAGTTTTGCCCGTGACTGATCATCTCCATTGTCACTCTAAGCTTTTCTCTGTACCTTTCTCTTCCGTAAGAACCAGAAACCATCCTTGCAGTATACAGCCGAAACCAAGAAGTAGCAGTAGCACCGGTAATTTGCTTCCCTTCTTTCCTCTTGATCGCGGCCTTGTCGTTCGATTTTGGAAAATCGACCTTGGAAATCGGTCAAAATAAATTTATACCAAGGATTGCAGCGTAGCTGAACCTCGGGTCGACTCTCAAGGAACCAGTGTGCAATTGATCCTAAA
>JANIJF010000006.1:41351734-41362278 GCA_024520955.1 Erythroxylum bequaertii
GTTCAAGGATGACCCATTTGTTTTGGCAAACCAAGCAAAGCAAGTTTTTTTAGTGGAAGATTTGTTACTGGGTTCAAATTGGCGGATTGTGCAAGAGTGTGAAGTTAGACGTGCGTATGATATCCCATTGCATGGTAATGAAGAAGATGCAAATGACGTTGAGGAGTCTTCTGAAGTTCTAGTGGAAGTCGAGGAATGTGACTTAGAGTTTTTAGATCGTAATGATATTGCATTTAACGTAATAAATAATGTTATATTGAATTCCGAGCAACATTTGAATGATGATATGGATGACTTAGAGACAAGTAGTAGTGAGAATGAATGTGATATTATATTCGAAGAGTCCATCGATGACGATGATGAATAAATTCTTATTCTGCACTTGAACCTTTGTTGTTTTATCTTCATTGCTTAATCATATTCCGATTATGCATGTAATATTTGTGTTTGTTTAAGGTAAGTAGTAAGTAAATATGTTGTGAACCAATGGACGAGTATTATTCTGAAATCAGTTAACATTGTACGTGGAGTCCACTACTTATATGAACTTAATCATATAACAAGCTGATTAGGTAGGCTAATAAGAGTAGGTGAAAATACTGGTTGAAGACTGAATCAAAGTTGCATAATTGTTCAAAGTAATAAAGAAATATCACAAGTTAGGGATGCCTAAACATGAAGAGTGACTGAACAAAAATAACCTTGGTACCTCTAAATAGAGTGTGGGTATAAGCTTCTTACCTTCAAATTCGTTAAACAGACCAACAATAAACTCATCAATAGCATCAACCATGTAGAGGACTTCATAACCCTTCTTCTTCAACTTATCAATGAACTTATATGTAGTGTTTGATGCCACTAATAATTATTTCACTCTCTTCACTTCATATAGCTGCATTACTGATAATTTATTTGCAGCATATTACTGATACATTTGCAGTGGAGCAAATTGTAGTGGAGCATATTACTGATACATATTCTGATATGTTGGACCCCGTTTTCGGAGCCCAACTTTCGGAACACAAAGTCTTGTGCTTGAAACCCTGAAGATCATTTGCTGTCATTCCACCATGGTGGTGTGCGCACACTAATCAATCATCAAAATCATAACTTGAACTCTTCATATAAATTGTAACTTTTAGTCTCTAATTTACTTTGAAGAAAGAATCACCTCAATCCGAGTTCTATAACTCAAAATATGCTCAAAAAGCCTAAGTGTGTACATACTCCAATTATGCTCTTCAACCTGACCCTTTACTTATTCTAATGAAAACTCTCTCAAAACAACTATAAATGGTACAAATTTTTATGGGGAGAAAGATAAATGTCCTAGGAATCTATTGGTCTAAGAATCACCTTAATTGGGGGTCGGATGAGGGAATTATTCCCAAAAGAATGTACCATGTTCATAACTTAAATCGATTTGAACCTCTCTTGGCGCGATCACGATAACATTTATTATAGATGTCGGATTGATTTCATTTTTGTACCATGAGAAAGTACACATCTAGAGATACAACTTTTATGAAGACCAAAAATTCTGATTTTGCCTCTAAGATGGTCAAAAATCACAATGTTTCCCGTACATGTCCGTTAAACAGACATGCATGTCCGTTTAACGGACATACATCGAGCTTAGGGTGCCAAATGACCCGAGAAGGTCCGTTAAACGGACATGCATATTCGTTTAACGGACATTGACTGGCCATGGGGTGTTTTTCCTCTCGAGAATGTCCATTAAACGGACACCTATGTCCGTTTAACAGATATGGGGACTCCCCAAAGCCCCCAATGCCTCTCCAATGCTTCCAAAAACATTCCTAACATCATAAACACTTCTAAACTTCCAAAATTCACTCATTCCAATGCCAATACACTTCATAACAACTCAACATCAAGTTCATCTTACCAAATTCTCAAATCTCAACACAATTGATTCATCAAAACTCAATTTCCTATCATTCATCAAAGCTATCACAAATGCAAACCATATACAGCAACCTAACTTGCAACACTCATTTCTCTTCATTCCGACATCCAAAAATCACAAATTTCATACCGTTGGAAAGATCAAAAGATCTTCTATAACTTTCAAGAAGACAATATATATCAATTCTACCCAAGTTTTTCCATAATTCCTCTTGAATTCAGAACACAAACCTACCCTTATGAAAATGTGGAAATAGCAATGCAAAGATTTGAAAAGCCATAATAAACCACAATACATATGCATTTCATTTACATCCAAATAAGTCTTTTACAATGCTTTAGTGGGCATTTCAAGCCACTTACATCATAATCCCAAAATACAAATTAACAAAAGTAACATTTTCCCAAAATGCATCTAAAGCATTGATTTACAAAAGTTAACTTGAAATACAAAACAATCAAATTCTGGAGTAATGCCTTTAAGCTCAATCGTCGATCTCGTGCCCTTCACCTGGAGATTGGATGGAAAGGAAGGGGGTGAGCTTACGCTCCTGGGTAACACGTTTATAATGAGGAACAAGCAAAAACCTTCGACTTAATCAATTCTATAACAAGATTCATATTGCAAACCATGCAACTTATATTTTTCCAAAATTCACTACCTATCAAGTAATTCATAACATCAAACATAACAAACAAATCAAATTCATCACAAATACACATAAACTCATAGAAATGGTTTGGGTGGATCCAAACAGAACGTACTACACATTTCCGCCTAGCGGTCTTGTGTAGCCGTGAACTTAGGGGAGTCCGTGACGGAGCTCCATGCCACTAGCGGGCAGGCGGGAGAAGCCTATTGACAAGTGCACTTGACATACTTAAGGGACCACCACAAACCCACATAACATGTATTCATGGCTTTGGAAACAAATTGCCCAATTGGCACATTTCTAAACCTTGTTCATCATGCACATGACATATACATTTTCATCAACATTTCACTCATTCAAAACAACAATTTCAACCATTATGAATCACTTGGAAATTATTCCCAAAGTTCACAACAACAACAAATGACACATTCTCAAGCATTTAGAGAAACAATAAATACACATTTATAGGGTAGTTGGAAAACCATTTAATTCCATTTATTTCAAAAACATTTAAAGCTCATTAACTCAACTCATTAACTCACTATAAAAATGAAACCCACCTTAGTTCCTTTGCTTGAAAAGTTGTTCAACTATGCCTCCCCTCTTGCTCTTCTTCCCTCTCTTGAATTTCTTCAATATTCACAAAAACCCCAATCAATAAATATTCAAATTGAAAAACCCAAAGAACCAAAAGTATGAAATTGATTCTAGATTACTCAAACCCATGCCTTTCCTAAGATTTTTGAACCAAACCCCTTTCAAAAATCAAAAGATTAATCATCCACTTACCTCAAACCTTCACCAAACAATTTGTTGCTTGGCTAAAATGAAAGCTCTAAACCTCCTCTTGCTTTTTTCTTCTTGGAAAAACATCAAAATCACTCTGAAATACCATGAAAAATTGAAACCTAAACAACCTTTGTTTTTCTCCTTTCTTTCCCTCTCCACGACACTCTCTATCCTTTTTCCCCTTCAATTTTTGTTTCTTCTCTTCTCACACAAGCCAAGTCTCATTTAATGAAGCCAAAAGACCTAATTGCCTTTCCTCCAAAGCCTTATGATTTTTAATGTTTAAGTGATCTTCCAACTATGCCCTCCATACAATGTAACCTTTCTAACACTTAATTCAATTTACCTAACTCATATAATCTTACTCCCATTAATAAGCAAGGTACATCCAACATTATTTAATCTAGCAATACCCAAAAATCATCTAATCATGCTTAATCAAATAAAAAAAAATTCAGGGGCCAACATCTTTAACGATGGTACTCTTTATTACTAATTAGTTAGGAGTGTTATCTAACTGACTTGTCCCATCCCAAAATTGCCCATATTATTTATATTTTTAGTCAATTCATGTTAGGATCTCGTACCACTCACTTCTTTGATATTCTCTATATCCTTTGACATATCAAAGGTACTCTCTTTTATGTTCTTCACTTTTCTCATTCATCTTCGTTAGAGTTACAAGCATACACCGATGCTAACCGAATGTGAAGATTCATGTTTTTCACTGGCCATTATTTTTTCGGCACATCCCTTATTTTATATAATAGTAAGAAATAAATAGTTATTTCTTGATTTAGGACGAAAGTAGAGTGTCGACCTCTGACAAACACAACTCTTAAGCTTCTTTAGCTATGTTAGTTGTTTTAATATATAGGTGTTTTCTTTTCTTCTATAACTCCTCTCTTTTGTGATAATCACAATGGCATACAAATTGGTATAATGATATCTTTTATGGGTGTACCAAATATATTGAGATTGATTGTATCTTTATGCCATACCATATTATTCTAGCACTATTCAACTTGTCCTTACCTCATCACTATCTTAAACTGCAAACATTTTCACCAAATCTCTTCCATCTCGATGATTTTAGGAACTTATTTTCAAACTTAAGATGCCCAGCTCCTTACCACCTTAAGTTTGAGGGGGATGTTAAATGTATATAACGTATATATTATAGACTTATCTAATAATACAAAGCATATTCTTATGTAAATTTATTTATAAATACCCTATTATTTAATACTTTTTCACAAACAAAATAAAAATCATTCTTAACTTAAAGTCTTTTTACACCCAAATCATTTTTTTTCTTCATCCAATTTGAGCATCATCTTAATTTCTTGAGATCATCGTAATAAAAGCTCTATACAAGATAACAGGCTACAATAGTTCAAAATATCACTACATTTTGACCACAATAAGCATAATAGATTGTGGTTCAATAAACAATCCTTACCCATAAGAATAACCTTCGTACAATCTTTCTCAAGAAAAAGGAACCTTTTTACAATATTTTTTCAAGATGAAAAGGAACCTTAATCTTACTTGGATTACCCCTAATTAAAATGATATAATGCCCCAACTAAATATTACAACTCAAAATACATCACTTTATCACTTTATAACTCCAAAGAGGCTTATTATGAGATATTTATGCTCAAATAATTGACAAACACTTAGAAATGTGTGTAAAATACACCCAAATACTTCTCGATACAAAAGCCAAAGAGAAAATACCTATTTGTAGTATTTTGAGTTTCTACGTATAAGAACCAAGAACTAGCCATTACAATGGCAACTTGTAATGTACTAGGATACTAGTATAGTATATTGGTCAACCAGTATGCGAAAATGACAATAGATTTCGTAGTTATTTAAACACTGGTAACCGATAGGAATATTGATCAAGCAATATGATATGTTTGTTAACTATTACATTAATCAATGTTGCTACAAACTCACATTACATCAAATTTAATAGTTTTAACTTATGTTTTTTTTAAATTAAGCAATTAATTGATATAAAAAATTGTACAACATTGTAAGGTATAAAGGAATCTAGCTACAAAAGTCTAGAGAATCTATGTTCCTAGTTACGCGAAGACTTTAGAAGGATCATTCTAGTAGCCATCTTTATCTTAAGCCTGATGAGAGGTTGTTTGTTAATCCTCTAGCTGTCGTAAAGAGTCTACATTAGAGGAATATATGTTGGAACAACCACTCTCTACTTTTATCCTTATTTATAAATATTTTGAAATTCCTCTCTTGCTGTATGTAGCACACTATAGAAGCCAAACTGATCTTGATAGATTTATAATCTTTCTTGGTTACCATCTTCAGGTTTCCAACCCATTAGATCAACTCATACCAGGAGTTAGTTTCTTTCTGTATGCCAAGAACCATTTGTAGTACCTGCACCTCACCAATAAATGGTCTAGAGATTCTAGGTTATGATTGCACAGCTTACACTCTACAGAAATGATTGGAAACTTAATTCTATCCTTAGTGAGGAGTTTGCCCATTAGCCCCATCCACAATATAAATGAATGAGACAGATTAATATTTATATCCTAAGCTAAAATTTTCCATTCGACCTTTTTGCTTGGATCCTTTCAGAGAAATGTTCTACAGGTCTTGGAGTTAGATGTCATTAAACCCTCAGTAGTTTATAACATCTCTTCCTAAGTTGTTTCCTGACATACTGGCAGATTTCCCATTATGATGTCCACATTCCTACTATTATGGTAAGGACAATACTGTCAATTAATCTTGATCACTTGCTAACCTCAATTTGGTAAAGAGGACCTTTGGAATGCTAGTTATCAAATCAAAACATTTTTTATTCCTTATTCCCAATCTTACGGAAAGTTAGATCCTACATCCACTGTATTGTTCTTAGGTTTGGTTTGAAATTCCAAGATATATTTTGATTAATCTCTAGCTTCCATATACTGTTGCTTTTAATGAACACACTGTGTTTCCATTTTACCCCAAGTTCATCTTTCTTGCTACATGATCTATATAGATTGTTTGCTAGACTGACTTGGTTTGACAACCTAGTCGAGTATGTTCCCAACCCTCCTTGGTTTTTAGGCTTACATAGCATACTCCAGCTAACTTTAGCCTTGTTACTTCCATGCCCTTGGTGATGTTGTTGATGGTACAAAAAGATGAAGTCAACTTTTAGAAGCAGTATGTACAAAAAGCCAAGAGGACTAAGTGTCATGTATTAATCAATAGGGTGAAATTCGGTCATTTTAATTTAACCAATTATGAATTTCTCTATTTTTGTAAACTTGCTTCTATTTTTGAATGGGAATTTGAAATTTGATTTTTGAACGTTAATCTAAAGTTTTTTTATTTCAATAATTTGCTATCATTCTTTAAACCTCATACTTTTCAAAAAAGTTAGGTAAATAATTTAAATATTTTACATTAATAAAATGCCTATAAGATTCACCTTCTAAACTAGATAACTAATAGGTGTTTCCACTTAGAACATTATAAACTCTAAATGGTCCTTCCCAATTTAGTGGCCCTTTATCCCATTCTCTATCTTTTATCCCAGGTGGTGAGATCAATTTCTACACTAGTTCCCTTTCTTAGCTTTCTTGTCTATAAATTTTTTATTGTAAAATTTTTCCCCCTTTCTCGTTTGAATAATCTTATTATTCAAGGCCTGAAGTCTCATTTCATCTAAATCCTCTATCTCTATTACCATTTCTTCTAAATGCTCAAAAGTCCCTAAAGCATTTTGTTTAACTACTCTTAATGGACTTCTATAGCAAGAACAACATCTCTATTAAGGAGAATAGGCTAAATCCTATGGCAGGTACGCTTAAAAGTAAGACACTGTTATAAGTTTTTAGATAGAATTATGTTCCATTCCCTTAGTTCATATTCTAATATTTTCTCAAAAATCTTAATAATTATTTTGTTATATGCTTGTTAATGGGCATTTTATATTGATTTTAGATACATAATTTGCTCAACTCTTGTCCATTTAATGTTTAACTTGCACTAATTAAAATTTATTTGTTTTAATTTTAGGCACATATTGGATTTGGAATGTTCAAAAGCATCAAACAAAAAAAGCTCTAGAAAACGTTAACGTGTGCATGTTTTTGCATGCAAGAATGTGATTTAATGGACAAGCTGGCCATGACAAAATGACAACATAAAGGATAAGAGAAGAGAAGCAGCAATATGGCAACATCATATGAAAGAAACTAAAACAGCGTGAATGCTTTGTGGAAACGCAAAGCACGTAGACGTTTCCATATTGAATATGTTTTTATAAGGGGTTTTGGTCCACCCTCATTACACAAACACACTCACGTTGTTTTCCCTTACTCTACCACCGGCTGCTCTCTCATCTATCCTATGTATTGATTGTCTTTCAGCTGGTGATCTTTGTTCCTCTCCCAGTTGCTAGCTGTGTTCTTTTCTTTTTTTTTCCATATTCAATATCCTTTTAGGTCTTGTTTAGTCTGTCTTTTGTCCCACTCTTTTGTCACATTTTTATCTTATCTCTACGTTTTTGCATGGCTATTGGGGTTACATTAGCAACGAATTTCAAGTCAACAAAACTTTTGTCAATTCAACTGAGTACATAGACTTCTGGAAAAGTTTCTATAATAATAAATTATTCTTTATAGAAACTTGTAATATTTGATGTGGCATAATCATCATAACTTTGGTTAAAACAAGCAAGGAGGAGGAACTACACAAAGGCAAAGTAGCCCTCCAAAATTTTAAATCAAACCGCTACAATAATAGAAGGTAAGGTAGTATGAGAAGTAGAAATTGAGAACTTGAATGATACTTATAATTGGTTTAATAGATTTGAAACAAAAAATACATCAGTTGGCAACATTAAACAAAAGTTTAGAATGTTAGATTGGACAATTAGCCAATGCTATTAATAACAGGGGATAGGATCATTGCCTAGCAAAAGAAAGGTGAACCTAAAGGAATGGGTTATGATAATCAATGAGAACAATGCAATGAACCTTAAAAAGAGAAGAAGATAATATAATAAAGTGGAGATAATAACATCTTTTGCACTTTAAATGTGATAACAAACTCTCTTCTTCATGTAGGTGATTTTTATTTTGTTATCAGGAAAATGATTTGCGATCCTTTACAAGAATTCATTCGACAAGATACATCAAAGGTTCATAAAAAGAGATGTAAAGGGATAAATAAGGAAGATGACTAAGTGTCATGGATGGTAAGAAAGACTTGAAAAAGTAAAGAGTAAAAAATGTATGCAGAGAGGCCTTTGTATGACATATATTCAACTTATAGAGCGAGAGGAAACAAATCCATTACTCCATCATTGGAGAAATTTTAAGAACAAAGTCAAACTAAATGGCTATATCAAAGTAATTATTGGTAAATAACCTAACCAAAAATTTTAGGAACTATTTTTTCAATTTTAGAATTTTAAGTTTTGAACAATTTGTTTTAGATTTGTTCTACGAAATAAGTTTTTTTTTATTTAGTTTCATGATGTTTAGATTTCTTTCAAAAGAATCACCTGGAAATATGGTTAGCATTTATTTTTGTGTGTATCAGTTGGTTTGTTTTGTAATTAAAAAGAAAAGGAAATAAATATATTCTCAAAGTTAAAGAAATGGAAAATTATGTTAAGAAGTGAAGGAAAGTGCCCATGAAACATACTCAAAACTAGGCATGTGCAGAATTTATATGTTAAATGCAATCTGAGATATGCCCATATCCAAAACCATATTTTTAATGTTTATCAATACCATGTTTTCATTAGGATACACGACCTAAGTCACATTTGCATCTTAACTTTTCTACTAGACAAAGGGAAGCACATCCTAGGACACACTTGTGTCCCATATCATGCTCTAACCATTTGATTGCAAAAGAATAAATGGTTTGAGACATAACCGAGTCTTATAAAGTGTCCTGTAAAACTTAAAAATTCCACTTTACATATAATAACTTTAAAACCTTAACTTTAGAAATTCTCTCATTTTTCTCTCAGTCTTTTTACATCACTGCTACTTAAAATCCCTCTCCTAATAAAACCCATTTAATTTTTAGTAGTCCCCTCCCTTTTTGGAAAATATTTATTAGCTTTTGCTTTACAAAATCTCCTTTCTCACAAGTTACGGCATTATTTTCTCAATTTTAGTGATTTTACAAATTTGAAAACATTTGACGTCATCATTAATTTTGAATCTATAAATCTAAAAATATTATGAGTTTTAGGATAACTTCAAACAAGACGAAGGTATATGTAATGAGGAGGCCTGAGTATCTAATGACCACAAGATGCCACCATAATGAACACCCATTTCTGGTGTTCACTAACCCCAAACACACACAGAGGTATGAAATTCTTAAATTTTGACCTTTGAATTGAATAACAGTATGGATTGGTTGGTATTAGAATAGGCATAATGGAGCAAGTCTTAATGTATATAGATAATATATGTTAAACAATATTTTCAAAGTGGTGGAGTAAGTTTATAAGGAATTAACTTTGAAAATGATGTTTGCTTTTGAAGTAACAAATTATGTGATGTTAAATAAAGAGGATAAAATCAGTTTAGCCTTTGAGAAAAGAGACTGTGGATATCATTAAATGATTTTAGAGTATTGTATATTTATAAGGACTGAACTTAATGCGAAAGTGGTCGATCAATTCTTTGTTTGCCAGTCCACGTTTTACGGTTGGCCACTAGAGTCACCGTTAATCCATGCCCCAAATTCTAATCCTTGATGGTGTGATTCACGTGAGGAAGAATGAAAGAAGTTTTTCTCTTTCATTCAGATTTAGTAAAATTGTAGAGAGAGAAAAAAGAGAACCAAAACCTATTTGGTTTCTAATGTATTTGTTGTCTTAAGAAAGATAACTCTCACCAGCCAACTTCCTCCTTTTATATTAGAGAAAAAAAGCTGACGGAAGTTTCATATATATATATATATATATATGGTTGTTCGTTTGTATATATATGTGGCTATTTGTATAACTGCCAACAACTCCCACTTGGCCATATAAGCCATGAGTTGTGTCTTCTCTCTAAAATTTCTTATGTCATACTGAGAATGGGGCGTGCGACCATTTAAAGAACTAGTAGTGTTATATTAAGTCACCATCTAACTAACATAACAATTTCGCATAGT
>JANIJF010000006.1:41752537-41764560 GCA_024520955.1 Erythroxylum bequaertii
CTAGACTTTTCGCACAATAATTTCTCTCAAGAATTGCTAAGCTTTTTAATTTCGCTAACTTCTGCAGTCTTCGACTCTAACTCATATTTATAGCCTTCGTCTTCAATTGCTTCTTGATTCTTGTTTCTTGATCTTTAAAGAATCAGTTATTCAGTTGAGTTCTGTAACTAACTCAGACTAATTTGTCATCTGACGTGCTTTGCTTATTCTGTCTGCTTTTCATTTTGCTTCTGTCTGCTTTTTATTTTAGCTTCCGTCTGTTTTTCTAATTTACTTCCGTTTGCTTTTCTAATTTGCTTCCGTCTGCTTTTCTATTTTGCTTATGTCTGCTTTTCGTATCTTTATTATTTGTTCCTCATCAAAATCATTAACGTAAAGTCATTTTGACTTAACAGTAAGCTCACCATAAAGGACTAATTTAAGCACAAGTAAGAGTTAAAAAGTATGTTAAAAACCATGAAAGGGCAGCCAATTTATATGATAAACTTGGGCTCAATCACTCCTAAAATCATAGGACAGTCTTTAATCTAATGCCCAAAAAAGCCGCAACACAAGCAAACTCCTGATATCTTCCAACATTCTCCACCATGTTTCTTTTCACAATGCTCACAACTAGGCATCTATTGTGTTTGCCCTCCAGATACTTAGCCTCTACCCTTACCAGAATGAATAAATCTACCTCTCGGTCTAAACCCTAACTGTCTCGATCTAGTCTGTGATCGGAATGATCTATTTTGGCATTTACTAAATCTCTTGCTATAATCAACTTGAGACTCACCATGCCTCTTAATTCTAAACTCCTACCTATACTATCCTTGTCCATCCTTCAATAACTACTCAATTCGGAATGAAGCAGCTCGCAACTCAGTAAATACTCAGATTGGTAATGGCCAATCTCGTCCTAATCTCCATATTCAGTCCATCCTCAAACTGTCTACATTTATCCTCCTCAGTTGGAATCAAAGTAGTAACATACCCTATTAATTCATTAAATTGCATCTCATAGTCAGTTATAGTGAGATTTTCCTCTTTCAGATCGAGAAACTCTTTCATCTTCCTATCCAAGTAGATCTTTGGCATATAGTTCTCCTTAAAGACTTTCAGAAGGTCTTCCCATGTCAGTCTATAAGGTCAGGTGGAACTATCAGGAATAGTCTCCTATCACTGATAAGCTGGACCTTGAAGTAACGAAACTGCGTAGTCAAACCTTTCATCAAACTCATAATCCATCTCATCAAATACCTTTTTCTATTCTCTCAAGCCAACCTTTTGCCTCAGCAGGGTCTTCACTTCCATAGAAGTCTACAGCCCCCTGCTTCCTAAGTTTATCATACCTCCTTTCTCTCCTCTCAAGACTCTTTTAAGGCATTTGGTCAGACAGTGGTACTAGGGGCTCTCTATTGGCTCCTATAGACTCAAGGTCAGCTGATTCTGCAACTTAATCTCTTATAGCCGATGCCTAAAACAAACAATAAGTGTGATCACTATATGAATCTCTTACTATATGTTAGGTTTGAATGCTTATATATGTCCTTATGGATGCCAAACCATGTTCTGATACCAAAATTGTAACATACCACTTCCATAAAGCATATGCCCGAGCATCCAGAGGATATTTGAGCCATACTTTTTCTTAAAATAACAGTACAAGAATTCTACTTGATTGTCTTAGAAGTTAGAACTCCCTTGTGCCTAAAAATCAACGTTGCAATTTTAATGAGTTTGTGAACTCAATGAGTGAACCATCATCGATATGCTCACTCTAATCAAAACACAAATGTCAAGTATATAGCCAATTTTAAGAAGTTTAACACATCATCCAGTATTAGATTCGACATCACATTTTGTTATATTTCAACAAGTACAAGTACAACTTGTATACAAACATTTCATAACACTATTTCAGAACAATTCATTAATTCATCTCAATCATTCATATGATTAATGTAAAGTTATATATATGCAAATGCACATGTGCTCCATTTTCATTTTATTTTGTTATGACCGAGTGCCTATTTATTGTCCCATATCCATTATGGATACCAGGCTCATTTTATTTACTATCCCATATCCATTGTGGATACCAGGCTCATTAATAACTGTGCCTGTGGCTCTTTGTGTACAGTTCCTGAGTTTAAAACTCTTTTTCACATTGGTCACTTTGGTCACAACTCCTTTATCTGATCATGCATGGCATGTAATAGAATGCATCAATTCATATAATATGTTATCAATACTTTTCATTCAATGTGCTCATATCATTTATCACATTCTTCGGATCTGAGTCTGGCATTCAACATTTAGTTGAGTACTCATACAATTTTAAAACACTTTCCATATACAGTCTCAAGTATTAAACTCCTCGGACCAATAATGTCTGGAATCATAGCAATCATATAAGTAATAGTTCAATAACTAAAAGTTAACCAAAATCAATTCAATCATAGTGAGAAACATCTAAGTTAACTCATAGTATGCTCCAAAAAATTTATTGCCTTGATGATCCGATAATGTCTGGATGCTGACGATCAACTTGTGCTTCTTTAGGCATGCAATACACACATATTTTACACAATACTAAGTTAATCAATCGTATGATTATTCACTCATGCACATGTATATGTGTCATGTTCAATGCGTGCTCAATTGACTTTCTGGGTATGTATCATTATTTATAAATCTTGGCCATTCAAACATCATAGCACGTACACATCTAGTTTGTAATTAGGTTTATATCTTAAGTAAGTTTGATTACTCTAAATTCATCAATCATACATTCACCAACCTTTTCTAGCAATATATATTCACACAATTTCCCAATTCTTATTCATTCATACCTAGTTCATGTTACTCCTATCCTATGGATCTCATTTGCATTTATAAGAACACCTTCATTCCTTTAACACTGATAAATTCCAGATTTTAGATATATTGATTTCAAATCAATTCATTCCTTAAGTTAAAACATCAATTAACAACCTAAACTTATCAAACCCTTAACCAATTAATCAAACATTAATGTAGGTTCATTTCAGGTCTTAATCAAGTCCAAATACACCAAAGTAAAGTAACCTATCCTTAGTTGATTCAACAATCACACAAAATAGAAAAATTTCATTTCAAACCATTTGCCATGATCGTAAAGGACCTTCCCACGATCGCGGGATGAATGAACCGAATGTTCACTCTCCATTTTCCTTCAATTTCACCAGATTCTAACACCTTCATAACAAATTCAAAACATCTTCATATTAATCCATTAATTATACCTTAATTATACTTCAATTCCATCTCTAATTCCAACTTAAAATAATTCATTTGGCAGCTCATAAACTATTTATCTTTCATGCATACAAAAACAAAACAGAAGCTTTCATTCACTTAATCTCATCATATATGTAGTCCTAGTTTTTTCCAAATTCAAGAACACTTCACTAACACCTTTCTTTAACATAAATTTATCTTCATTTAAGCTTTAAATCTAATCCTAAATCATCCATATAGCAACCTATAACCTACGGTTCTCATGCATCAAAATCAAAATAGAAAAGTATCCAATTCATGTAACATTTTTCAGCACACTTCATCATCAACACTACATACTATCCATCCTAATTCAATCATCATAAACTTTCTATTACAACATGCCACAAAGGTCAATACTTTAATTAATTATTTAGCTCAAGTTCCACCTCAATTCATCAAGTCTACTTTGCCTTATATGTATAAAAGATGATCTCAAATACAAGGTGGGAATTGGATGGGATTTCAACAACAAGAAAACAACAAGATGAAAGACAATAGCATATAGCTTTCTTGATGCAAAATCTTGTCAAGATTTTGGAGTGATGATGAATGAAATAATAGCCAAATTTCATAGCTATGGGAGGGTGGATAATTCAGTGGTGAAAGGGAAGAGAGGAGAAGAATGAATGCAGCAAAACAACTTCTGCATTAGCTTAACTCATTAGGTGCTAGGTTTCACCATTTCATAATGACATTTTTCCCTATGCATGCATTCCATTTGTCTTCTCCATAAGCTGCCAAATGCCACAATCATGCTAGGCCATTTGTCGCTCAACCTCTAAGCCATTTGTCACTCAATTATTTATGCCAAATGCCACTCAATTCTACTACCATGTGTAACTTATTTCATAGGCTTAGTCATCCTAAATTTTTACATGTCAATTTGACATTTTTCCAAAACTAAATGCATATTTTAATTCATCAATTTTCCAATTATAACTATTAATTCCAAATTTACTAATTATAATCCACCAAATCAAAGTTCAAGACATAAGCAATACACAATTCACTTCATAATCATTTTAAACCTTTCATACCCTAGAATATGTCAATTAAGTGCACATACAATCTTGGCACTGTTTACTAAATCATGATTCATGTGTGTATGCGAATATTATGCATATGAATGAAATGCATTTCATAAATTCTCAAATGATATGACTCATGTGCAATAATCTAAGGCTCTAACCCTTTGTATGGAAATAGACTATTACAATTCTCCCCCTTAAGAAATTTCATCCTTGAAATTCTTACCTAATCGATCAAATAAATGGGGTACTATTTCCTCATGTTCTCTTCAGTCTCCCATGTGACTTCTTCTCTTGAATGATTCCTTCAATGAAATTTAAACAATAGGATTATTTGGTTTTTCAATTGCTTAGTATGATAATCAACTATTTTGATCGGTTCCTCTACATAGCTCAAATTAGTTGCAATTTCAACTTCTTGTGTTAGTAATTCATGTGTTGGATCTTACCTACATCCCCTGAGCATACTAACATGGAACACATTATGAATCTGAGACATCTCTAGTGGTTATACTAACTTGTAAGCCAATGGTCCTAGTATCTCAGTAATCTCACAAAGATCAATGTATCTAGGGCTTAACTTTCCCCTTTTACCGAACCTCAACACTCCTTGACAAGGTGATACTCTCAAGAACACCTTATCTCCCACTTGATACTCCATATCCCTCTGGTGCTAATCCACATAACTCTTCTGCCTATCTTGGGCTACCTTGATCCTATTACGGATCAATTTTACCATATCAATGGTATCTTGAATCAACCCAGGGCCTTCAACAATCCTTAGGCCCTCTTCATCCCAATACAGAGGCGATCGACACTTTCTGCCACATAATGCTTCATATGGAGCCATACCAATACTACAGTGATAATGATTGTTCTATGCAAATTTAATGAGAGCTACATATTGATCTCATGCTCCTTGAAACTCTAAAACACAAGCTCTAAGCATATCCTCAATAGTCATAATTGTCCTCTCACTCTGTCCGTCTATCTAAGGATGAAATGATGTACTAAAATTCAAATTTGTACCAAATACTATTTGTAAACTACCCCAAAATATAGAAGTAAATCTGAGATCTCGGTCTGATACAATTGATATTAGAACTACATGTAATCTCACTATCTTGTTAACGTACCTCCGAACTAACTGATCCAGTGTGTTATTCTCAACCCATGTTTTTTAAATAACAGTTACTTCAATTACAAAAGACAGCAGCCATTTAAGGATAAGATTTTTAGTAACTATTTTGGTTCAATACCATCGTGATGCTATTGATGGACTAACCCCTATTTTTCTTGAAAGGTTAAATAAGACACACTTGAGGAAGGCTTATATCTAGGAGTCCTATGGTATGGAACTCCAAAATCCAATCTCTAAATCTATAGTTATGTACAAGACATGATAAGTGGGATCTATTTATGCACCACCACAAAAAAATTAAGTTGTATCATCAAGTGAAGATTTTAAAAAAGAAGGCTGGGAGACGATACTCAGTAAATTAGAAGAGAACAACAAGCAACTAGAGGGCCAAATGGATGCCATTGATACATAAATGAAGGAAATAGTTCAACGTCAGCACTACTAAACAAAGAAATTACTGAAACTTTTTGAAGTGCAAAGCCTTCAAGTCATGTCTCCTACACCATAACCACCACAATCCCCATAAGTATTCTTCCCCTTCTTTTTATTTTTTTTTTCAATTAATTTATGTTTGAGTTATGTTTTGTTTTCATATTGAGGATAATATGTTGTTCAAAAGTGGGGACATATATGTAATTGCATATCAGTTATGTGTGACTTTGAATTTACATTGTGTTAGGTTTTTATTATATTAGCAATGTGTAAATTTTTGTTACATGATGTTACATTTTCTATTTATGTGAATTTTTCAATAGCATGAAATTGAAAGGAATTATATTATCTATAAACATGATCATTTAATTTTTGAAGAAACATTAGCTTATGAATTTGTCTTTTAAGTGTTTTGAGGTGAAAATGCTTATTAGTTAGAATATTGTAACTATTCTTTCATTTTATGAAACTTTTTTGGATGCAGTTATAACTAAATTCATTTAAATTGGTAAGCATCATTAGTAGCCTTTCATGGGAGTGATTGATTAGGAAAATATGATGTAGGTTTAAAAATGTGGACTAAATATGTTAAATAAATTTCCTATTATATTGACCCTTTTTTTAAGAAAAATGGTTAAGAATAGAGCTGGTAGCCAGTTGTGAATTACGATATAGCTGAGTAATTAGGGCCATTTATGATAAAATACGTTCCTTCATGCCAAAAGACTAGAAGGATACTCTAACTAAGCTTGATAAAACATAACCTAGTTAAGTAACTAGGGGACATTTATAACAAAGTATTTGCCTTCATGTCAAAAGACTAGGTGATCGTTAAATAAAATCTAAAAATATGGTGTTGTTGACAAAAATGAACCTATTGATCTTCTTATTAAATGTCAAAAACAATTTCATGAGAGGGAATTTAGAGTTGGCCTACCTCTTTAGTTTGTAAATAAGAATAAGTGCACGCTTATAATTGCGATTGATGTATGAATAAGGTGTCAATATTTTGGTTGAAAAGTGTATTTAAATCAAAGCACTTGAACATGAATGGGAGAAGTTAGTATGTTCAAACGATTTGAGTGATTGATGTTTATAGCTAACTTAAATTTATAAAATTTGATGTCATTGTTCCATTATTACATTGTCGCGTGATTTTGTGTTTGTTTGTTTTATGTTTGTTTGTTTTATGCTTTTAGTTTTGCTCTAAGACAAGCATATATTTAAGTGTGGAGAAGTTGATAGATGTAAATTAAAGTGTGTTTGTTAGGTGTTATAGTGTGTTTTTTAGTGTTATCTTAGATGATATCATATTTTTAGACTTAGATTTTTGTTCTTGTTAGTGTTTTGTGTGTTTTGTTTGATTGATTATTGTGTAGGGCAAGAATTCGATCTTAATTGTATGTTTTAATGATTGTTTGATGTGTTTGATGATAAGTGAAGATAGGAAAATTTGAAGAAAAGATGAAGGAGCTAGGGAACAATATTTGGCACAATCGTGTATGGGATGCATAATTGTGTATGAACATAGTAAAACTTTGGTGAAGCTCTCTGGCATGATCGTGACATAGAGCTGGAGTAAAAGTATGCACGATCGTGCAAAGAGCAATTTTTTGGGTTATGAATCTTTTATACTCTTGATAATTTTGGGCAATTTTTGCAACAAAAACTCATAGAGAAACTTTAGAAGGGTCAAGAGTATAAAATGGAATTAAAAAATCAAAAATATGGTTGGAAACCACAAAAGAAGAGGTCAAAGAGCAACATCCTAGAGAATACAAGATGAAGAATTCCAACTTAAGGCAAAGAAGAGAAAACATCTAGAAATCAATTCTCTACTCTTCTTTTATTTCATTGTTGTTGTTGAATGTTAATGACGACTTAATTTGGATATATAGTTACATTTATAAATTGTTAAATTTCTTTTAGGAATTACTCGATTTATTTGTTAAACTCTACATTCTTAATTTAATGAAATATGCTTGTGATGTTTATTACTTTATATTCAATTTAAATCAAGAGATTAGAATGGATCATTTTTGTTATGTTACACAGTGAGAGCTAGCACCCAAATAGACCTATAAACATCAAATTAATAGAAAATTGAAAAGTGATCTTAATTTTTTTTTATGAGTTATCCATAAGATTACTTCAAATACAATTTTATAGTTAGGAAGAGTTTTAATAGATTAAGAGGTCACAATTCAATTTCTATCTACTTCAATTAACATTACATAATTAGATCATGAGAGAGGATAATCATAATTATTGGATATCCAGGTTCAGGTAGTATTAAATCAAGAAGGTGAAGTGAAAATAAATAAGGATAGAAGTAATTCCTAACTATCATCATTGATCAATCAACCATTTTACTATTGCTTATTTCATTGTTTCATTATTTAATTATCAATTCTTTGTTTTTAGTTTAACTTTTAGTGATTTCTCTTATTGATTACCATAAACAAAGTTTAATAGAATTATTGGGTGACTATTCCAATCCTTTTAGGACGATATTTTTTATGTTATAAGATACGATCTTTATACTTAAAGTAAAAAAAAGTTTTTTATTTAAAACTTCAACTGGTATCTTTCCCATGTATGCATAAATGTGGAGATGATCTTGAATTATTATAAATATCCAAACTATATAGCTATCGATGTGGAAAATAATGGGATAAGAATGATCCTCTCTCTAATACTTACAACTATTTTAGATGGAGCTAGGAGCTGGAACAGGCAGACCTATAGGACCGCCTAAGTTTTAACAAAGACCTCTATTTCAACAACCATCATCTTTATAGAATAATGGGATGGAAGAAATGCTCAAGCAATACATCTCTTCCATTGATGTAAAATTGGATAATTTGGGTAAATTTGAGTCTCAATTGGGTTAACTTGAAAGATTGTGATCAATCAAATTATGCATCCATTCACAACTTGGAGAGGCAAGTGAACCAACTAACCAAGATTGTTAGTGAAAGTGATCAAGAAAATATTCCAATTAACATACAGATAAACTTAAGAAGTGACAAAACACTTGATGTTCCAATTTATAAAGAAGACGAAGTGCAAAAGTCAAACAAACATAAGGAATAAAAGAAGTGAATAGAAACATATTAATGTCAATCTCATCTTCATTTGATGTTGTTCTTGAGCTAAAGCTTTCATCCGTAGTCAGATTATGTGCATCATCCATTCCATACCCTTAAAGGTTAAAAAAAGGGAGGACGAAGACAACTTTAAGAAATTACATAATATCTTCAAAAAGTTGTGCTTTAACACCTCTTTTGCTAAAGCATTACCCTAATTCCATCATATACAAAAAAAAATTGAAGGAATCATCTCCAATAAAACAAACTTGAGGAGTATGCTATGGTACCTTTAACTGATGAGTGAATTTGTAGAACAAATTGCCTCCAAAGTTAAAGTTTCCAAGGAGTTTTGCTATTCCATATTATTTTGGTGCTTTTAATATTCATAAATATTTATATGATTTAGGTGCAAGTGCTAATCTTATATCTTTATCTTTTTTTTAAGGAAGCTTGGAATATGAGAACTAAAGCCTACATAAGTTTTATCCAATTAGCTAATAGATCTTTTAGGTACCCAATTACAGTAATATAAGACCTGTAGGTTAAAGTGGGAAAACTAATCTTTCCAATAGATTTTTTGATAATGAACATTATTTATGACATTAAGATTCTCATCATCTTAGGGAGATCATTTTTGGCAACTAAAGGGGCACTAATTGAAACGCCCAAGGGGAAGTTGACATTTAGGATGGCGATGAAAATATGGAGTTCAACATCTTTAAAGCTTTTAAAAGGTCTCCTGCCTTTGATGATACCTATTATAGGATGGATCTCCTTGATTATGTTATGCATAATGAATTATCTAAAGTTATTTAAGATGATTCTTTAAAAAATATGTATAGATTTATGACTTAATGAGAAAGAGGAGGATCTAAGCCTTATTGAGTGTGCTTTTAGGTTAGAAGGAGAGGGTTATAGACCCCTATGTTCTTGTGTTTTCGAGGACTTAAGAGAATGAAAGCCTAAACCCCTACCATTTATCGAAGAAGCACTTAGGCTTGATTTAAACCAATGACTTCCTTATTTATTTCATCCATATTTAAGAGAAAATAATAATTGTCATATTACTATTTCTTCTTCTTTAAGTTTTTTTCAAGAAGATAATAAAGCTCATTTAATTGAATACCCTAGATGCATGAAGAGTTGAAGTATTGTGTCTAGTTATAGACATTAAAAAAAACACTTGTCAGGGGCAACCAAATGATTTAGATGTTTTTGTTTTAATTTGGTAGTTTTTAGGATCATTAGTAATAGCTTTAATTTATTTTTGCATGATATTAATGTTATTGAATCTATGTTTGGTTTAAAAAATTTTAAAGCCATAGATGTTGGATTATGATTATTTTATTTGGATTGAGAATTGATGAAATTTTGCAAGTTATAAAGGAAATATTGCCTCGGGTTATAAAATATCCCTACGTGTAAAAGGAGAGATTAGATTTCATCAACCTAAACTACATATTGATAACATTAGATAAGATGAATGATTCTATTATTATCAAGGAGTACAAGTTATCCAAACCTCATTTATATTTTTTATTTTTTATTGTTTTTATATGTGTACAAATTGATAATGTACAACTTAAGTGTGGGGAAAAGAATTAACTATTATGCTTATTAATTTTGATATAATTAGTTTAATAAGAAAATTATGATATTTTGAAAGATTATTGGTTAAGGTAATTTAATATTAGTTTTATTATTATTTTAATTTGTTTAGTAAGGAAAATAATTACAAGCATTGATGATTAAGTTAATTTCAATTTATGTTATTAATTTCAAATTTTAATATTTGATTTTTACTATGATAATTTTTTATAATTTGGGCATACAAGTTAGAAGTATATTCTTTTTAAAAATTTTCATTATCTCAGATAAAAAAGAGAAAAAAAATAAAAAGACTATTTTATTTTGTTTGAATAAATTAGCATTAAATAGGTTCACTATGTTGGCTTCAATCCAAGTCAAAAAGGTTAAAGAGTGGTGTTAGTAGCAATTTGAAATGATGACCTAATTGAATAACCATAGCAATTTCTAAATGCTCTTGTGTGTTCATTTCAATTAACTTAAAGTTTGAAGCATTGTAAAGTGAACTAAATATATTCATAACTTGATGCAAGTAATTAAATGCCTAACAATTTGATGAACTTTGCAATTAGATTAAAAAAATGAAAAATATTGACTAATGTGATTGATTTGTTGAATTCTTTCTCAAATTTGCCACTTAAGTTAAAAGTGATGAGATTGATTTATTCGAGGAAATTCGAATACTTAAATGTAAAGAAATTTGATAAATGCTAATTACACTATATTGTAGACATGATTTTGAGAGTATTTTGCTTGTGTTTAGACTATTTTTATAGGATTTCATTTTCAATGTGATTTATATTTGGTTTGCAAGCCTTATTCTAGCTCTCAAATGAAGAAAGAATGAATTTAAAAAAGTTGGAGCCAAGTTAGAGTGATTTTGGATGAAAATAAGTTGAACATAGTCTAATGATACATTTTACTTCTTCAATAACTTGATACATGAAAAAGCACGATACAAACACTTTCCTGAATTCCATCCTAGTACATTATACTTCTTGGCATACTTTACAACATAAAGAACACAATTCAAATCAAAGCACATGTTCAATAATATGGCTTATACATAAACCTATTTTCTTGCCTTCAACTCTCGTGTTCCTAAAATGAACCGTAAAATGCAAAACAAGGGAGCTTTAAACATTGTATTATGTTTTGAACCAATGTTGGAGGTGATTTTTATAGAAAATTCTATAGACGAGTCAAACAATATGATGAGCTAACACAAACTTGTATTGGCCCTATTTTTCCATTAAAATTTACAAAATTTTTGTAATTTTGTGATATAAAAAGAAAAAGAGAGCCAAAAGTTAAAACAGATATATAAGGGAATCGAATTAAAGTGTCTTGGGACAATAAAAGGAGAAAGAGTCCCTGTGTTTTTTTTTTCTTATTTATTATTAATTTCCTTGTTTTTAGTATAAACTAAATCCCTAT
>JANIJF010000006.1:42053882-42069684 GCA_024520955.1 Erythroxylum bequaertii
TCCCCCCTCCCCCATAAATGTCACCACACAAGATGGATGTCGGCTGTGCTTTTGTGTTACTTGGAAGACTCCCCTCATTCCTTGTTAACAATGCATTGGAAGATTGCTCAACTTGAACCTCTAAGTTATGAATGGAAGAGGAGAGGTTCTTCATTAGTTAATCAAATCTGGCTTCAATCCTCCTCTGACTTTCATCTAGGCCATCGTTGGAGCTCAACTTGTATATTAACTTGTCCAACTTTGACTCAAAGGATCCAAGCCTATTCTATTAGAAACTTGTGGACCTTATGTTCTCATCATATGATCCCTGAAATTATTAATCTATGAATAATTTGCGTGGTACTGCCACTCAAGACTATATGTGTTATAATAACTTCTATCTATGTTGTACTGCCTTCACTAGGTTGGAAACAAAAGTTTACAAGTAGCTCAGTTTAAGGTTCTGTTTTTTCTTTTTTACTCTTGTTTTCAGGCATTTGCACTCACACAAGCAACGTATTACAGTCCTTAAATCAAAGGAATTCAAATGGCATGAGATGTTAAATCAGTCCCTGATAACAACGCAAAAAATTGTTTATAAATTTTATATAGAAAACTTTCAATATTACAAGTATATGAATCGTAACTTATAGTACAAAAGGTATGATTCTCACAAGGACTAATTAGACACCTAATAACTTGAATAAAACTTTGTTTAAGATACTAAAAGATTGATTAATTTAAAATAAATTATTGGAATTGAAATAAATAAATAATAGAACGAAACAATTGAATAATTGAGTTATTAATAAGATTAAAGTTAATGAAAACTGGAAACTTAGGAGTTATTTTATCCTTGTTTTGTCTTTCTTTTATCTTGTTAATTAAATTATGCTTGATCCTAGATATCTTAAGATTTTGATTATCCTCTCTCAAGATCTAATCAAGTAATTCGAATTAAAATAGACAATAATAGAATTACAATCTCTTGATTCATAAGACTACTCCTAATTAGTCAAATGGATTTGAAGCAATTGTAAGGATAATTAATTAACAATTAAAATCTCTCTTCAATTGTTCATTAATCTGATAATTGGAGATCTATTAAGCTGCCAACTCTCTTTGTGCATCTTAACATATGTAACTTGATTCACTCTCTCGATTTATTACCAAGTATAAGCATAATAATTATAACAAAGCATTCATAGATGTATTGAATTCAACAAGAATAAAGTTTAACAAAACAGATAAAAACAATCCCTAATATCGATTTAGAAACTCATAATCATGTTTAACATTATAATAGTTCAAACAAGCATCCAAAATAATGAAATAAATAAAGAGAAAAGAAAGAAAAACAAGTTTGTGTCTTGATTTGGCAATCTGGAGATTTTGAAGCATCTCTTGATATCTCCTTTCGATCTTCTTTTAATCAGATGGTTGCTACCTTTTTTGGTGTTTTTATTTTTCTTAAATACTTCTTTAGGCTTCTAAGGTTATTTCTAGGGGTTTCCCGCTTAATTTGGTTCTAAAAATAGCACTGCAATGTCAAAAATACAAAAAAACTCGCAAGCTAGAAAAGCTAAAATTTGATGGAATTTGCTCTCAACCCCCACGATCGTGGCCTACTTCCATGCTTCTAATTCTTCTCTTTTCTTCAATTTCTTGTTTTCATTCACTCATAAATACATCAAACACCCCTTGAAACCTAAAATTAAGATCAAATTCAAATTCTTGCTCTAAACCACTCAAACAATTTAAACACATAAAAACACTAACCAAAACACAATACTAAGTCCTAAACATATGATTATCATCTAAGAAAACACTTTAAAACATACTTAAACACGTAAAAACAAAATATAACCTATAGTTATTAGCAAAGAGCTTGAAAAAATAGTTGCAAAGTTGGAATTTACTTATTTGAAATACTTAGGGAATCTATTTACATGGAGTAACAAGCAAATGTGCAGATCCTTTATTAGGAAAAAAATAGATAGAATTCTAGTTAAATAGAAAACATACTATAATCTACACCTATCTTTCATAATAAACCTTCCTTTGAAAGCTAACCAAAGGCTAAAGAAAGCTTTAGGCAAGTTGGACTTACTCCACACCAATTCTGATCAGGTAACTAATGTATTAGGCTCCATAAAGATATCACTGCATGTTTTGTTAGTGAATTGACTTAAGTTATGACTCAAAATCTAAACATTATATTAGCAACAAATGGAAGGAGATATATGGAGCCCAAAGGTGCTAATAGCCATATAAAAGTTAGGAGTCTTCACCATTTCCAATTTTAAACTTGATTTTTGTAGCTAGCGTATCCCTTAGTTTAAGCATATGTTCTAGTGTCCAAGACATACTTAAGTCACTAGCCAATTTCAAATGACTAAGGTCTTTTATCAATTGGATGTCTACCCATTTTACCCACAATGAATCTTAATCTATTAATAATTTCCATATTACTTTTGCAAGGAGGACCTTCTTCATGATTCTAGTTGCTTTCAACCCTGATCTACCTTGATTCGTAGGCAAACACACTTCCATCTACTTCATTTTTTCCTTGGAGAAGTTCCACACTTTTCCACTCCATAAATAGTTCTTTAGGGGTCTTTTAATTTCCTTATGCTATGTTTGGTTGGGTGATTAATAATGGAATGGAATGTATAATTATTCCATCATTTGGGATGACGGTTTATAATGGAATGGAATGAGATGGAAGAGGAGGGTTTCACATTATATCTCATTCTATCCTAAACAGTAAAAATGAGTTACCTCCGATTTGAGAGTTTAGGATGGAATGTAAAATGATAAATATGTACTATCTAATATACCCTCAATAATTTTTCATAATACCAATTATGCCTTACCTTATCCTAATAACTAGCAAGACAATACATCTATTATTTGTGTTAGGACCAGGTGACCATTATTCATTATTTGTTCTTTCTCTGTCTCATCGCCAAGTTCATGAAAATGGAATATGTGTAAGTTACATTTCCATGGAACCGAGTTTCTATCTTTTGGACGTTTCCTTTTAATCCTACAAAAATTCTAGTCATTTATAATTATTTCATCATCATATTCGTGAGACTTTTGAAACATAGGAACTTGGCTGTTTTAAACAAACAATACATGACCAGGTGACCACTGTTCATTGTTCATTTTACTTGGAAGCTTGTCTACATCGTTCGTCTCATGTTCTTCCACATTTAATTTCTTCTGTAAATACACGTAACGTTTTGTTTCAATGGCAAGGAGAATATGTTTTGTTTTATCAAGGGTAGAATAGTCATTCATTATTATTATACATACATTACATTTCATTCCATCCATCTTCCAAACAACATTTCACTATATTACAATATGGATCATTCCATCCCTCCCAAATAACAATTTTCTAATATTATATTCCATTCCATTATAAATCATTTCATTCCATTAAAAACCTTACGTCTAACCAAACATAGCCTTAGTAACTTTGTAAGAAAGAAAAAGACGACTGCTCCAATAAATTTGCAAGTTGCCTAGGACTACCTTTGTGAATAGCAATCTTCTTGCAAAGAAAAGAAACTTGTTGCAGCAAAAACCAATTTTTCTATTGATAACATAATAAAAAAAAAGGATTGACAATATTGGTAAGTTAGTATAGAATTCACAATAGGTATCCCCGAATATCTAAAAATGGATTATATGCTTTAAATTCCTAAATTTTAAGTGACCTTTTTATTGAATTTCACTAGACCAATAGAAGCTATTAGGTTGCTTTTCTCCTTGTTAATTGTAAGCCCTAAAAGTTTTTAGAATATGTCAAGAGAGCTAAGTAGTAAATTAATTGAGGCATAATGAGCTATGCAAAATAAAAGAAAATCATCTGCAAATGTGAGGTTGAATAGGTGAAGTTTCCTACATTTGTAATGGAATTGTAAGTTCTTAAATTAATGATGTTGCTCTTAATGATTCTTGGGAGTGTCTCCATATAAAGACTAACTAATTATGGGGAGACTGGGTCTTCCCTGCCTCAATATTTTAGCTTCATTATAGCCTTTATTAAGTCACTATTTATGAGAATGTTGAAGGATATAGTTGTTACATATTGTTGAATCCAGTTTGAGGACATAAGTGGGAGGCCAAAAGCTTCAAGAATCTAAAATAAAAATCCTCATTCAAGTGAAGCAAAAGATTTATTAAATTCTATTTTTAAAACATAGATTTTAATCTTGGCATCACTAAGTTAATTCTTGAAGAGATCCTAAGCTATTAAAATATTGTCACTAATGCTTCATCCTTTGATAAATGCTCCTTAACAAGGACCTATTATGGATTGTAGAATGGTTTAAAGCCTTGATGATAACATCTTGAACATAATTTTGTAAATCACATTGTAGCATGCAATTGGGCTATAATTTTGGAGCATTGAAAGGTTTTTCAGTTTTTGGGATGAGGCAAATGAAGGTTCTGTTGTACTCATTTAACTTTCCTAAAGAAAAGATTTGTAGGATAGTCTTAGTGACCATATCCTCCTCTGTGCTCCATTTATAATTAAAAAAAAATACAAAGGGAAGCCCTCAAATCCAAGGGCTTTATTAGCCTCCAAGTTGAAGAGGCATCCTTAACATATTGCCTTTGGAAAGGAGCAATCAAAAGTAATGCTTATCGTGATTAACTTAGGGATGAAGTCTTTAGTGCTCATAGTAGGTGTTGTAAGAGTTTTGGATTGACCACAGGTTTCGGAGAAGCAATCGAAAGCTAACTCTTTTAAGTCTTCATGACTAAATTTTGGAGTACCTTCTTTAAGGGGGCAAATTTTTTTTCCTAACGATGATGCTGTTATGAAAGAATTTAGAGTTCTAATCTCCTTATTGAAATCAATGGACCCTTGATCTCTGCCTTAATACAGAATTTTGATTGTTAAAAGCTGTCACATATCCATTAAAAGCTATTTGTTCTTCCATTATTAGTAGTTTGTCTCCTGATTTGGTTGCAAAGTGGTTTTATGAAACAAAGTGCTTTCTCCAGTCTCCTTAATTGCCTCAATTATGTCCCTTCTTACTTTTACTTTGAGCTTCGTAAGTTCATTCTTGATAGCTTTAAGCTTAAAGCTACATTTGAAGGACTCATATCCCATCACATGGCTTTCTATGTCCCCAGGCACTGTTGTAATGTAATCCATGTAATGGACCAAGTAATTGTTAAATCTAAATAGGGATATTCTAATAGAGCCAAGAGTATCTAGTTATACTTTAATTAATGAGTGATCTAACATCATAGGGGAAGAAAATTAAAAATGTTGTTTGGAAAGTAGGAGATCTAGTTTACATTGACAAGAACTTTATCCAGCTTTGTTTCTTATCATTAAGCTCCCCCTTGCTTATTACACTAGAAGTCTTCCAAACCAAGTGAGACAAATTTTGAAGTTATATATTTGGGGAATTTGTGAAGCATCAACCTCATGTGAGTCAAGCACATTGTTGAGATCTCCTACAATAATCCAAGGTTGTTGCATGGATATGGCTAGTTCTTGAATATCCTTCCATAAGGGGTGCCTTTGAGGAGCCAATTTGTAAGTATACAAAAATTTAACTTCTGCAAAGTTGTTAGTTTGCAAAAGTGTAGATAAAATGTGGAGAAAATGATTAAAAATCTGACTATTATCAACCCATATGAAGAAGGGATCAAAAGGTACAACGAATCTGCCATTTTAGTAACATTGGTAGTTAAAAGAGGAGATTCTCTCACGATGGAACTACATACAGAACTCCGTAACAACATGAAGTATCCAAAACATGAAACAATGCTTTGATAGATATTGTATGATCTATGATTAATAATACAAACCTCCTTGCTTTTTTCAAATTATGCCCTTGAAACTATTGTTTACCTTCTAAATAATATTCCGTATAAATTGATCAGTAAGATTTCATAAAAGATATGTACCGGTAGTACACCAAAATTATTATACTTAAATTTCGGGAGCGTGATGCATATGGGCTTGCAATACTTGACAACTTTCAAGTTAAATCAATTAAATACAAATTTGTTAAATATACACAAAAATGTCTAGGATGTCAATTTTACTATCTTCTTAAGAAAAAGATGTTTGTCTAAATACATATTACGTTCATAGAAAAAAATTTCATTCTCTAAGAAACTAATGGAAACTTAAAATGGAATAAGAACCTTAAATTGATACATATGATAACCAAAGGTTTAAGAAGAATATGGTTTATGATACATTAGTGCGATACATTGTGCTATCTCTAACTAGATTTGATCTACATATTGAAAAGGTGAAAGACAACTCATTGATAAGATTAACCTGCTATTGTTTATGAAGCATTAGCTTCCATTGATTCTTCAGGTATGAAACCACTATTTATGAAATGGAATCATTGTTCCTAAGTATAAACTTTGGTGAATACACCTAACGAGATAAAAACCTAATAGATGTAAATGAGCTTTACAAAGGAAAAACGACAAGGATGTTAATGGTCATACGTACAAGATAAGGCTAGTGACTAAAGATTACAAATAAAAATAAGAAAAATGTTTGAATAAACCTTTTTACCAATAACAATGCTTAAAATCTATAAGAATCAGTTTAACGATAATTGTATACCATAATTACATAATTTAAACAATGAATGTCAAAACAACATTCTTTAATTAAAAAATGAAATTTTATTTTGAGGTGTGTACTTGACACAATCACAAGGTTTTAAATCCATAGAATATCCTAATCATGTAAGTAAGTTCATAAATGGTAAGTTACAAAACACCATTTATGTAAGTTACAAAACAACATTTATGAACTTCATCAAACATCAAAATTGGAACATCCATTTTTATGAGATAATCAAAAAAATTTAATATTATAAAAAAAAAAAAGTGGATAACATATTGGTACTATAAAAAAGTTAGTAGGCAAATAGTCATTTTCTTTGTACTATATGTAGATAACATATTGGTAATCAAACACAACATATTAATGCTCCAATTTGAAAAAAATTGTTTGTCTAAGAAATTCTTCATAGAAGATATGAGAGAAGTAGCATATATTATAAAAAATCAAGTCCTATAAAGATAGATCAATGAAAAAAAATTTATTAGAAAGAAATAAATTAACGCATCACCAGAAGGAAAACTAGTTTAAACAAGTATAACCAAATATTAAAGCAAGAGGTAAAGAAACAAGGTGCTACAAAGTTATTAAATCTAAAGGATACAAGAAAGCAAAGCAGTAGACTAATGATATAACCAAATATCCTAATCATGTATGTAAGTCGCAAAATAACATTTATGAATGAACATTCATTTTTATGAGACAATCAAAGAATTTAATTTTATAAAAATTGTGGATAAACCTTATATCTATAATCGGTCTCTTGGTGCTATATGTAAATAACATATTGATAATCAAACACAACATATTAATTCTCCAATTTATAAATTTTGATTGTCTAAGAAATTCTCCATAGAGGATATGAGAGAAGTAGCATATATTGTAAAAATCAACATCTATAGAGATAGATTAATGAATTTTTTTTAATGAAGAGAAAGCAATTAATGTATCACAACAAGGAAAACTGGTTTAAACAATTATAACAAATATTAAAGCAAGAGGTAAAGAAACAAGGTGCTGCAAAGTGACAGAATCTAGAGGATACAAGAGAGAAAAGCAATAAACTAAGGGAGAAGCTGCATAGGAGCAACTTATAGGAAATTCCTACTTCGAGTTCTTTTAAGGCTTCAAGTTTCCGTAAAAGCCAAGTTTGACTAGTAGTTAATTTCTTTATCTAAAGGGATAGATCAATGAAATTGCTAGTCTATCTCAACTCCATGCAAGTAAAGAAAGTGCTAAAGGGGTCTAACTTAACAAATTTTAAGAGGAAACTGCTGTGTATATCGCTTGAAATTTTTCTATAAACAGATCTATGCCCAAAGAGAGAGAGAATGAAATTTATTCCATATATTTCAACTATTGGATATATAAAATGCTACGTGCAAAACCAAATGTAAATATGGAAAACAAAATATCAAGCTAATATTTGTAGTCACTACACGAGTGCGAGAAATGTTTTAAAGTACTTAATAAAAATTATAGATGTTCCCTTGATTTATGGAGTTGAACTAAGAATTTAGGATTATTAAGATATTATTTTTCAACTTTTTCGACTGTTTAATTTCATGTTAGTAGTTGCTATGTCACAATATGTTAAGATTTTGGTACTAGATAATTGTTGATAAGTTACTTGTAACTTTCTTGTAAGATTAATATAATGAAGAAAAAGGGGCAAAAAAGAAAAAAGAAAAGATAGAAGTTGTCAAATTCATTCCTGCAACAAAATGCCACCAGATTAACTAGTAGCTAAATATAGAGCAAACAATAGGCAATTCAAGGAAGTTAACAGTACAACCACAGCAGGCAAGGTTGCTCTAAGATGGATGTTAAAGCAAAAGAGCAAATCAATAGCCACATGTACCCTGTGCTCTTATTTTATAAACATAAACGCAAGACCTGCATGGATTAAGTTTATGAAACTCGAGTCAGCTATAACAAGAATAAACCGCCACCTCTTAGGGCAAGCACGAGGTGAAGCACAGAGCCACCCTCAATATTGTAGTCACGAGCTGTCTTATCATCTGCAAGCTGCTTGCCAGCATAAATTAGCCTGTAAATAGTTGCACAATTAAATTATGATATCTTCATTTGATGATTAAAATAACAGACAACTAGTTTGGCAATAACTTCGATGAAATTAACAATACACATTAGGCATGTTAACTATGTTCTATAACCACCAAAACATAGATTTCCATAGTTCATAGATGTTGCCGTTGTTATTCTTCATGAGCAAACCAAAAACATTTTATAGATGTTGCCGTTGTATTCTTCATGAGCAAACCAAAAACATGTAGTACTCTTAAATTATAAAAAGTATCCTACCTTTAGAGAAATAGAAATCAAACAACAAGAAAATGCTAAGGGTATTACATGATATTTTTAGCCACCATGGCAATAAGAGCATACATAACATAGTTTGCTGCTTCTCATAAATAGTTGTGCTACATCAAAGATGATAAACAGATGGGGAATGAATATATCAAATAATTGAAGTATATAAAATATTCAGAATTATGTACGTTGACCATTGAAAAAGAATCAAAACAAAACTATACCTTTGCTGCACAGGGGGGATTCCTTCTTTCTCCTCAACCCGTTCCTTTATCCGATCAATGGTATCAGTTGGTTCAATGTCAATCTCAATCTCCTTTCCCGTAAGGGTCTTCACTTTAATCATGGTTCCACCCCTAAGCCTCAAGACCAGGTGAAGAGTCGACTCCTTCTGGATGCCGTAATCAGCAAGGGTTCGGCCATCTTCCAATTGTTTACCTGCAAAAATTAACCTTTGCTGATCTGGAGGGATTCCTTCCTTGTCCTAGAAGAGGTCAATCAAATTGTTTGTGATGGGTTACTAAACTAACTATAATAAAAATCAAATACTCAACCTCCAAATACCTAAAAGGCAATAATAGTAACTCTTTGCAGTCAAACAGAAAAGATTTACAGAATGGTGCTTATAATGGACAGTATAATTTCCTTTATAGGTGGCTCAATAGTTCACTTTCTGCAAACAAAGTCAAAAGTCAAACGTAGCTAGTGCATAAGGCTCCTAGCTTTGCAGAAGTCTGGAAAGGGTCATAATGTACGCAACCTTCCCTTTGTATTTTTATAAAGAGGTGGTTTCCGTGATTTGAACCTGTGACCTTAAGGTCACAAAGGAGCGACTTTACCAGTTGCTCCAAGGCTCACCCTCTTTGTGCAAATAAAGTGACAGAGGTAAACATATATAGCTCTAAAATTATAGGCTACCAGAGTTGTGGGGGTAAATAACTTTAGGATTGATGTCTATTTTCCAATTTTAGAATTAAGAATTTGAGGAAAAAGTTGAAGGAACTGTCCGCATACCTAATTACTTCCCTAGGTTATTCATGCATCCAATAGTGAAGCCACTTTTCAAATACAGATATGTTGTACTCGACATGGCAGAACAATTCATATTGCGGCACCACAAGTAAAATATTGAAAGCCACTTTGCAAAGAAGGAGGCAGAGTTGCCAGTTTCTGAGTACTTTTATTAAAATAAATAAATATATATATATATATATACCTAAAGCATACTTTTTTCATCATAAAAGTTTACAACTTCGCACCCGAGGGAGGGCAAAACACTATCTTTCTCTTAATAAAGCGAAGAACGTGAATTTGCAATTGATGCCAAAGAAAAAGATTCTGACTTCCTTTTCATCTAGGATTTAGATTTTAAATTGGAACTAAGATAAAATTTTACCAATTGAAAAAGCATATTGTCTGGAGTTATAGTTCTACATTCATTCAATTAAAATCCAGTTATAACACGTTTTAATTCTACATTCCGTACACTCAACCGAATAGAAATTGACAGTCATAACATCACTTATAGATGTCCCAAACGCCGCATGACAAAAGCTACACGATTAACTTTTTCGAGCAGCAGTGATGAGTTACGCAGCTCTAAAGAACCACCAAGAGCTATGTTGTTTACGAAATCATATTGAACATAAACAAAAATGAAGAAGAACCCAGACAACAGAATCGGTCAAATTACAAGATTGAGGGATTATGGGGGTGCAAACTCAAAGACACGGAAAAAGCTGATAAAGCTAATTGAAACGAGAAGTAAACAGAGAGCGAAGGAAAAGAAATTTAAAAGAGTTACCTGAATCTTAGCTTTGATGTTGTCGATGGTGTCGCTGCTCTCAACATCCAAAGTTATGGTCTTTCCGTTAAGAGTTTTCACGAAGATCTGCATCTTCACCTCCTCAGCAGATTTCTTCTTCTTCTTTCCCTCTCTCTTAATTTTAACCTAATTTTGGGCAGAAGAAAAAGGTGGTCTCCCACTGCCAGTGAGGGAGAGATTGATCTTTCTTACTTAAGAAGACAGGGAATATATTTGTTAAAGTGACACCCCTTTTGAATATTTACTACACAAAGTTTAATTTATAACTCAAGCCTTATCTCTAAATTCAAAACTTACTCATCACTATCTCCAATTATAAATTTTATTAATCTCTAAATTCCTTTTACTTCAATTACAAACAATCTCAATATCCCACACCGTTGTCAAAGATTCTCTTACAATTTCAGTTGTTTTCTACTATAAGTAAATTAAATTGTAAAAAATATTATCACATTCATTTAGTAAATTCGCATGAACTCCAAAAGTTCAAAAAACGCTTATGGCTTGGTTAAAAGAGTAGTTCCTGATACACAGTATACGGATCAACAGCGAGGAGTACACATGTTTCGCTACTAATCCTCCCAATGATTTCCATAATGTCGATGATTCTTCAGCATTTAGTGAGCCTAAGGAAGTCCAAGCTAATTACTATTATAGTTATAATCCTATGGTTAGTCATGATTTAATCCTGTTGTAACCCTTTGTAACTCCCATTACAGATCCTTATTCAATATTGTTTTTCCTTTAAAAACTATAAATATGTATTTTATAAATGTTACCCATAGTTAATAATATATTATATTTCGTTGATAATTGATAATGTTAATCTTGTTAAAATAATAGTAAATTGAGTATTTTATCATATTCTTATTTATATTATAATACTAATAAATAAGATTATTAGTATTAATAATAAATAAATAAATGACATTGTTCTTCTTTTTCGCCGTTGATTATGAATTTCATCTTTATTGAAGATTATAAATAATATCTACTAATAGGAGAAGTATTTTAACAAATATTTTGAAATTTGGTGTAAAAGTGGAAAAGTTTTCTTCTGTTTTTATTAATTACAAAGAATATTTGTACACAAAATATATATCAATTCCTAGAAGGCCTAGATTTCTCACGACCACACAATTAAAGGAAGTTCCCTAAACAAGAATCCTAAAGTAAGATTACTTCCTAATATCATGCCACAAAATATTCTCACAATATTACAATATCTCAATACCCCCCTTAAGTTGTAGCGTGTAAGTACTTGAACACCCAACTTACAGACAAGAAAGTCGAATTGTATTTTGCGCAAGGCTTTCGTACAAAATGTCTGCTAATTGCACCATCTTAGAGACATAAGAAGGAGTTATTAGCCCCTCAATAATCGTATCTCAAACAAAATAGCAATCCACCTCTATATGCTTGGTTCGTTCATAGAAAACCGGATTTTGCGCAATATATAATGCAAACTGGCTACCACAATATAAACACATCCCTTTACCCTGTGTTACTCCCAAGTCCTTAAGCAATCGCTTTAACCATTTTAATTCACATGTTACTGCTGCCATTGACTTGTATTCTGCTTCTGTGGAAGAACGTGACACGGTGTGCTGTTTCTTGGTTTTCCAGGAGATGGGGGAATAACCAAGTAACACAAATCATCTCGTCAATGAGCGACACATAAGAGGATAACTAGCCCAATCAAAATCACACCAACCTGGCAAAGCTAGCTCACTATCCGAACAAAGCAAGATACCTAGCCCCAGGTTCCCCTTTAAGTAATGAACAACCCGTAGAGTAGACTTCCAATGCTCTTCCCTAAGATGTTGCATGAACTGAGATCAAATATGGACCAAATATGCGAGATTTGGCCAAGTCACAGATAGATAAATAAGACAAACAAAACTTTTAGATTTCTCTGAGTCATTAAGAAGCGGCCCTTTTGCAAGTGTCAGCTTATGATTTTGCTCGATGAGAAAACTAGTTGGTTTGGCAACCAACAGGCCAACCTCCGAAATAATTTCAAGATCATATTTCCTGTAACATCCCGTTACCCATGTTAAGGCTAGAATTGTGATTTATGAAAAAGTACTGAGAAATTAGGAAATGAACATCATGCTTTAGTTAAATATGAAATGCACATTTTTGCACATGAATATGATTATACATGCATTCATTGTCATTTTTCAAGTATAATTGATTTATAAACGTAATTAAAATATGAATTGTGAGTTATTTGCATTAAAAATTTATTTGGAGAACATTAGTATTATTTCAAAATTTTTGGTGAATTTGAGGTACATTTAGACTAGGACAAATGTCAAGTGGTAGGATAAATTGATACATGAAAAATTTGGATGATTAAGCCTAAACTTGACTGACATTTGGCATAATTAAATTGGTGATAAATGGACTAGTAATTAAATAACAAATGAATCAATTATTGTGTGACAAGTGGAGCAATAATTAGGAGGCATATCAACTGATTAATTGGTGACATATGGCAGCATCTTGAGTAGATTAGTGGCAGCATCTTGATTAGGCAAATGTAAGACATGTCTTAGGACAAATGTTGTGCTGTAAAGTTGACACCTAGCATGTTGATGGAGCAAATTCTAGCAGCAATATTTCTACTGTTTCTCCCACCATTCTCCACCGAATTTGCTCCAACTTTCTCCTCTGTAATTTGCCTGAACCCTAGCCAAATTGCTACATAAAAATCAGCTTTTTACTTTACACAAAATGTCCAAGAAAACTAGCTGAAAGTTACCTTCATCTCGTTGTCCAAAATCAGCTTGTTTTCATCATAAGTTTGTGATGAATTTTGCTTGCATGGAGACTTGATTTAATCTGAAGTTTTAGTTGAATTGAAAGCCTAACAAGTAAGTGACAATCTGATCTTTATGACATGTTTAGTAGTATGAGAATTATTCCAGAATTGGAATGACATATATGAGATATTGGTGAAGATGTATGCTGGAATGTTATGAATTGGAGAATTTTCATTGAACAAATTTCGATATTTTTATTATATCTTGAATTGTAGATTTCCAAATACCTTGACTATTGATTCATAATAAATTAGAGACATATGTCTACAACTTTCCTGAATAAGTAGAATGTTAATTCTATCTCTAAGCATTTCAAAATATGGCTGGAAGTAGAGTTAGGAGTTCTGTTACAGTTTGAACTGTTTAACTTTCAGTATATTGAATCAAATTATATGATTTTGGTGTTATTAGAAACTAGAATCATAGTGGAACAATTATTTAGAAGAAAGTGTTACTAAAATACAGAATTTTCCTTATCATAATGATCATGCAAAGTTATCCCGAAAGGGGGGTGCTAGGATGAAAATGTTGAGGTATGTTGGAATTTGTTAACTGGAATGTTTTTACTGAACATGCTTGGGTATTTTAGCTCTATTTTGATCTATATATTTTCAAATGAAACTATCCTTGATTTAAATTGAACTAGAGACATTTGGCTGCAAATTTTAAGAAGAAATTGAATTTGAATTCTGTCCTTAATGGTCTTGAAATTTAGCTTGAAATTAAGTTTTGGCTTAGGCAGTAGCACTACCAGGGACAAAAATCAAGTCTTATTGTTATTGAACAAACTGTATTGATATAGGCTGAATCAGACAAAGGTGTCTTCACAAAATTATAGGTTATTCTCTTAGCTTTCGATTGGTATAAAGTTTGTAATTTTTGGATATTAGAATTGAGAGATATGAGTGCACAACTTGAATGCATGATCATGCATTAGCCAAAATTTTAAATATACACTGTCTATGGTATTTTGAGCATAACTCATAAAATAATGAATCAAATTGTACGATCTTGGTATCATTAGAAACTTAAGACATTGGAGAACAATTTTCCAGAAGGAAGTGTTGCCTAATTTTGTCATTTACCTTATCAGAATAATTATGTAAAGTTGACCTAAAAGCATATTATAAGAAAAAAATCTGAAATGATCAATTGAGTTATGAAATTAGTTTCACATTCTTTTATTATGGTCCAAACCCTAAGTACAAATTATATTAATGAGGGTTTTGCTATTTAAATGATATGGTGACAAAATCTCGATAAGATATCCAGAATTGTCATTGAAAATGCATTGTGCATATTGTCTATACATTGATGTGCATAAAGAAAGACTTATACACTTGTGCAAAATTATGACATATGTATTAGACGCTAGTCAGACATTACCGGACCATCCAGGCAATAGCTTATTGGAGCGTATTATGAGTAACTTAAGATGGTCTCACCTTGATTTGTTTTGTTTATTATTGAATTAAATTTGATATTGATATTGATGAATGTGTATTGAATTGTGTACCGAATTCTAGACAATAATTGTCTAAGGCGTTCGATTCATATGAATATCATTGGAAGTGTTACTTGTATGTGAATGGGAATGACTAATTGAATTTGATATGTATTGATTGTGTTCTAAATTCCTGACATGAATTGTCTGAGGAGTTTAATATTTAGGTATGTATTAGAAGTGTTATGAATTGTTGCGAAGCTCTGTATGATATTTGAATTCTCAACAAAAGTTCAACGCTGGACTTAAGTTCGATGATTTTGAGATTCTGACTATGCATCATTTGTGATTTTTGTACATGGTAAATTCTATAATTTATGCATTTTATAAAATGCATGCTAAGATAAAGACGTTATGACTACAGTAGCCAGTTTGATAGAGCTTTGAGCTCAATTTTCTGCATGTAGAGCTTTGCTCTGCGATTTCTATCTGCACGTAAAACTTTGCTCTGAGATACATGTTTCTGACTGAGCCCAATGGGCCAGTATTTGTATTGCATGTGAAAGGCACTCGGTCACAACAATAATAATGAATGTGAAGTCTTATTTGCATATATATATATATATATATATATATAATTCTGATTTGCAATGATATCATGATTTGTCATAGTAATGTGTGTATTTAGATTATACAAGATCTGAATGATTATATGTGAATTATGTGATCTTGTGTGATTGAACTAGGTGAAATCATCAATATAG
>JANIJF010000006.1:42106364-42122769 GCA_024520955.1 Erythroxylum bequaertii
CTTTCCTAGCATTATAATGAGCCATAACAAATAAATTGGCATAGAGCATATTCTTTAGATCATTTTTTTTTCATATAATGATTATAAACAAGTGCTTTTTTCTCATATCATGACCTATGATAATGGTGAGCTATTTTATGTTATTTTAATGATAAAATGCGTATATAAATAGGAAAACTATTGCATTCTCTATTAGTGTAACTTTGCAATATTCCTTTTTTAATGTTAGGCCCTCTAAGTTGAAAATGTGAACCATATATGGATGTGTAGAATTTTCTTTTAGCTTAGAACCTAAAAGACAGTGTACAGGCAATAAATTTCTATGTCTAGAATTTACTATTTTACGTTGCAATGATTTAAGCATAAGCTTATCATATAAATGCTTTCACTTTACAAAATTATTCTTCTTATTAGATGGTGAATATCTATAAGTAAAACCAATTGCAGGCGTATCACTAGTGATTTTTTAGATTCCAAACATGTTATTTAATTTTTCATTATCCATAATGAATCTAGATAAGAACTCTTTAAAGTCATTGATATCCTTTTATAATGCCTCATTTTTATGTAATAATTGTTTATTATTGTTGGTAGCAATCACACTCATATAATTTGTTATATCATGCTTATGAAATTTCAATTTTTATTATCAATAATACATAAATCTAAGAGCTTTAAGAAGATTTAAGCTACAAACTCACAATCCCATAATCAACCCTTGGCACAAGCTAGTAAGGAACCCTTATATTTTGCCTGCTCACTCTTTCATCCTTTAGTTGGCAATTAATAGCAGATTAGCTACCAAATATTCACTCAAATTTTATATCTCCAACCTTATGTGTGAACTATGTGGGAATAGCTATGAAAGTCTTAAACACCTCTTCTTTTAAATCAACTTCACACAATGGATAATGCTTTGGGCCATTAAGTTGAGATTAAAGAGTAAATAGAATTAGAAGACCTTTAAAAGCTATATTGATGCCATAATTTATCACATCTAGCATGAAAGGAATATGAGACTATATAGGAATCATCCAACTCATATGTAGACCATTTATAATAGAATAGTTTTTCACGTTCAGTTACTATAAAGGTTGTTTAAGGACATTCCAATCTAAGCCTTAAAGTGAGAAGTAGATGGTGGTTTTAGAGTAAAAACTCTTCACTGTAGTACACAATTTTAATCCACGTCAAGTTAGTTAGTCCAATCTTTGATAATTAATTTTGCTAGTGACATTTTGACACTTTGTAATTTGCATTGTATGCTTCCTCTGTATTAATTTCATTCTTTTACTTTCCAAAATAAGTTTGTTTATGCTTGGAATATAATTTCTTCCTTTTTATGATCATAACATTTAGGCATTCAACTAATTCATCATATGAAATCTCAATATCATAAGAATTGTGGCAAGTGAGTACCACATCATTATTGTTCTTAATCCACCTCATTATTCAATTATCCATAGTTTTTAATTGAATTATATAATCATGTATTTTACATTTAGTATTTTTCTATTTTATTTTCATTGCATAGTTTTTTGTTTTGCACATAAGTATTAGTAATGGATACATAATTTTTGATTCCACCAAATTTTTTCTTTGAAAATCTTTGATGATTGTTATGGTCGTTGTGGTATCATAACTGTAAAAATCCAAACTTCTTTTATTTTATCATACACTCATTCTAGTTTGGCTTCTCTTCTCTTTGATTAGAAGCAACTATTTGGTGGTTTATAGTATTTATCTTTGGCTCTAAAAGTTTCATGTATGTTCTGTATTTTGTCTCTTATAACCTCATGAAATATGAAAAAATGTGATACTATAACTATTAAGTTTAAAGGGAGAAGCTATCCTTTTAAGGAATTTCATTTTTGTACATTCAAAATATTTGGAATTTTAGAACAATCATTGAAATAACCACCTGAAGACAATCATTGAAATAACCACCTGACGATAAGGAAAAGTAAAAATGGAAAGAAAATAACACTAACATTTTTACTTGAATTTTAAATTATGTTAAAGGAGATATTACTTTGAGTTTAAGGTCTATTTATAGTACTAGTGCAATATTGCATCAACTTAGAAAGTATATTCCTAAACAAACTAGGAAAAACTATTTGAAATTTAGTATGAGATTGCCAAAATCAATCAAGATGATAGAGATATAAGAAATTTTTACTTGGAATTATAGATTGAACCAGATATGATGTCATTAAGTCTTGTTGAAAATGTGGCCTATCAAAAGATAAAGAAGGAAAGAGCAGAAGCAAAGTGCTTTAGCTTCTCATGAAGCTTAGACCCAAGTTTGAGAATGCTAGGGATAACATAATTAATACGGGAATAGTAGGTATTAACTTAATTTTGGGTAACCTTCCATAAGAGGAAACCCAACTACACATGCAAGTTACTTTGGATGCTAAATTAATTATGTTGATGTTATTTTTTAAGCTTATCATGGTAGGCCTCATATTATGGCAAAATGCAATTTCAAAATTTTAGTAGCATTAGACATATACAATTTCATTACAAGAAGAGGAATGAATGCAACTACTGTAAAAAAAAAAAGGGCATATGATACTTGAATGTCAACTTTTACAAAGGAACAATAAACCAATCTACATTTTTCATTGTTAATTAGGTGAGCATAATAGTGGTGGCTTCTAAAATAGATACTCAAATGTCATTTAAGAGAACATACAATAGATGTTCCAATCTATCCTATAAACAACTCTACGGGGTGCTATTTCCTTTGCTTTTTCCACTACTGGTTTAGTAAGTAAAATAAGTCATTCATCTCCTTAGTTCCTTAACTTTGTAACCTTTAATTATATTTCAAAACATAAACACAAGTTTTCAAAAATTCAACCTTATCCACTAAGTAATATTTTTTATCACTGTTGATAGAAAATGCTTACCTATCCATGGGATAGGAACCTTTTATTTATGTAACTCTCTTTCTCTCTTTAATTCTCTTTATGTCCCAAATTTAAATACTAACTTAATTTTAATGATTACTTATTTGATCAAAATTATTTTGTTAAATTTTCTCATGTTGATTGTTTAATATAAGACCTTAAAAATAGGAAGCTGAATGAGGAAAGGATATAAACAAAGATGTTTATTTCACTTGGATAACCTATTTTATCAGGATAATGGCTCTTGCATTCTATTTTGTTATTTTATTTCTTCTTTAAGTGATGTTTTGATTGCTAATAAAAAATAGGGCCTTTGGCATTGATTCCTTGGATACCATCATACAAGTATACTTAGAAACATGTTTCAATCTGGTGTTCTCCCTGTTTAGTTAAATGTTGACTGTGAGTATTTAAATTTTAATTGTGAAAGTTGCTCTTGTAGTAAGGTTGTCAAGTTATCATTTTCTACTAATTTTTATATGCCAATGCACTTTTTGATCTTATTCTTACTAATTTATAGGGACTATTACCATCTTTACTTCAGTTGAGATATTGATATTTTTATTATTTATTTGCCATTTCATATGTTTTACTTGTAACTTTTTTCTTACATGCTAAATTTTTCCTTAATACTATAAAAAGTATTTGTTAATATGATTGATATAAAATTTGGCAAAACTGTTAAGAACTTTTGATCTTATCCTATAGGATAATTTTGTTGTTTATAACTTACAACTTTTTTTTAATAAAGGGAATTTAGCTTCAACTATTTTGGCACCAAACCTTGAAGTAAAACGAAGTTTTTGAAAGGAAAATTTGGCATGTGGTTTAAATTGTTCATACTCTTTTACTTGAATCTTATGTCTTACAAAGTTTTTGGATTGAAGCTATTCTTGTAACTATCTTTCTTATTTGTACTTGACAAAAACACTTTGGTGTTTCTTATATTATATGAGAAAACCCTTGAGTACTCTTATCTTAGAGTTTTTAGTTATGTTTGCTTTGTCTTATTACCTCCATATAAACCAACAAAAATTTCACCCTATGGTTGTCAAATGTTTATTTTGTGGATATAGTGACAAACATATCGTTAATATGATTTTAAGGAAAAAAAGGATGTGCATTTAACGTTATATAGGTTTTTTTTTGGAGAATTTATATTTCTTGTTTTTTCTTATTTCACCTCTACGTCTTCATATAGAGAACCAATTTTCTCTATACATTTGTTTTTCAATGATCTTATTCCTTGAATTAATTATAGGAGAAATTCTAAAACTAATTTTTAGTTACCAGTGTGAATAAATTGTCAATGCCTTGACTTAATCCCACTTTTGAAGGTCCAACATCTCTATAGTCACCAACCTCACCTCCTTCCACTTTACATTAACCATGTTAGTCCATTCATCTACTTTTGGGCAACCTTTAGAGTGTTATGGTCACTTTTTTGAAGGTATGGTACTTCCACCACTTACCTTAGTACTTTTGATTCCATTTCAATACCTTCTACCTATAAGCTAAAAATAGAAATTACGTGATCGAGAAGTGCATTGGAAGATAAAATTTAAACTTGAAGCTTAGTTTCTTGTAAGGCCCCAAATTGTACCCTAGTTGAAATGTTACATGTTCATGAAAGTACATATGTGATAAGTGTTAAAAATTGTGAGATGATTGAGAATTGCATATGACTTAAATCTTGGGTTTAATGGATCCTAATTAGTTATTTGTAATTAATTGATACCATTAGAAAATTGATGTATTAAAATGTACATTTAGACAAGGAAAATGTCAAGTGGCAAGATAAGTTGGTACATGAAAATTGAAATGACTAAGCCTATGAGTTAGTGACATTTGACATGAGTAAATAAGGGACAAATGGCAGTATAATTGAATGAAATTTGGTAAAATTGATTAAATGACAAATGGCTTAATAGGTGTGTGACATTTGGTAGCTTAAAGGGAGGACAAATGTGATACATGCATTGGTGACATGTGCTCCTCCAAGATTAGGACACCTAGCAATTTGGGTGTTAAAATTGTAAGAAGTTTTTGCAGCCTTCATGGAAGCATCTCCACCGAAACTATTCACCCTCACTTAGCTCTGAATTTTTCTTCAATTTCTCTTAGAATTCTTGCAAGATATTGCATTAAGAAAGCTACCACAAGTTATTTTTTATGTTGCTGTCTTTTGGGTGTTAAGATCATCCTACACCTACCTAAATTTTAGAAGTGTTTTGATTGCATGAAGGGCTAATTTGGTTAGTTCTTTGAAGAAGGAATTTGAAGGTAATTAGGTAAAGGAATACTAAACTTGATAGCATGTATTATTACAAGTTTAATGATAATTGAATTTTCATGAAGTATGTGTTATGATGATGATAAATGAATACTGGAAAAATGATCCTTGTATGACAACTTCTGGCTTGGTTTTGATGTGTGGAAGATAATGATTTGTAAGTTACCTAATGAATAATTTTTGAATTGGTTTGGACATGAATTTGATTAGATATTAAAGCATGAATAAGGTAAAACTGAAGTGAAATTGATGGTCTTTGGTGAAGGTGTGTCGAATGGAAGTGAAGAAGTCAAATTTTGGAAACAAGTTGGACGTTGTGGGTGAGTGAACCTTCAATTTGCTAATCCCACGATCTTGGGATTTATAAGGTTTATTCCCACAGTCGTGGGAAGTACCTAGGAAGGAGAAAATATTGGTTTTGGGAAATTGTTGGACTACATTAGGTTAAGGTACTTTTTAATGGTTTAATTGGACTTAATTATGGTGTAAAATGAACCTAGTTTGATGTGGAATAAATTCATTAAAGGTTGTATAAGATTTGGATATTTTTAATTGAAGTAATAACATAAAGAAGATGTTATTAGATAACAAAGTATCTAATTTTGGAACTTATAAGTTGTTAAAGGAATGAAGTATATTTATGAACACAAATGTGTTTTAAATGATAAAAGTGATGTGTTAGTTATGAATGTTTGAGAATTTGGGAACTTAGGCGAGTACATGTAAAATGTAATTACTTAATATATTCATTGGTGCATTATTAAAAATGCTTATGCTTATAAGGCATGATAAGTTTGCTCAATTGAGAATGAATGTGTAGCGCCCCCTTATTGCAGGGTACACACTGGGACGCCCGGAGTTCATTCCGATACATATCCTACGCTAAGGGCGAGCTACGTTCGATCGCTACATTCACTTCATATGGCATCATATCATTATTTACTTATAAAGCATCATAAGAAAATCATAATATTTTTGAAACCAACTTTTCCTCTTTTCAGTTCTCAAAATCGAAAGTCTACATTATGTCTGTACATCAACAAAACCTGGTACAAACGTACTACATGAAAGAGGAAAATGTATCAAATCTATCTAAGCCATCCAAAAATCCCAGCTGACCGATCTTTAGCCACAACTTTGCTTGCCAAATCACAATCTACACAGCCGTAGAGCCTCTCAGTAGCTAGAGTCGTCTCTCGGTGCTGAAAAGACAACGCTGCAATTTTGGTGAGTTTTGTGAACTCAATGAGGTAACCATCATCGATGGTTCACTTAATTCATGCAACACATCAATTCATATCACAATTTGCATTTTACATGATTAACACACTTTCACTTAAGCATAAGTAGTTTTGCATTTTAATCAATCAAACATACTTAACAAAATGCATATGAAATGCTCATGAGACACTTTTCAATTATTACATTGTGACCAAGTGCCTGAACTGTCCCATATAGGGCTCATTAAACGTTGAGCCTAAGGCTCTGAATCACTTGTGAGCTCAAGGCTCAGTTTCACTCGTTGAGCTTTAAGCTCTAATCAATGACTACTCTGGTTACAATTGCCATTATCTGATTATGCATTCATGAATGGAATGCTTGTACCACAATCAAGCACATTATAAAGCACATAGGTCTTTACATTCACATTCAAGCAACACTTCAATATTTTAATCCACATTATACACTCATCGGACCTCCTATCCGGAATCCACAATCAAGCACATTCGTTCATCATTCACAACATAGATTAGGCAAACAAGTAATTAAGTGAGACTATCTAGGTTACTCACAAGTTTCTCCCGAAGCTAATGCCTGGAAGATCCGGCAACGTCTGGAGGTTGACGTTCCAATTGCTCCTTTATAACAATCAATATGCATGATATCACAATTTGCACCATCATAAGTATTCAATAATGCATATATATGAACTGAATTATGTACAATGCATGTTTATGATAATCCCGGGTAATTTCTGTCACAAAATCAATCTCATATCAAAACTCATCTAAGTATAATTTATACTTAGGTTTATGCCTCACTAGAACTATTGAAATCACAATTCATTACTTATTGACTTACTTTTAAAATTTTCCAAAACACCCTTTCAAGTCTACTGTTCACATTCAATCAGAAGGTGAATAGATAATTTTTTCAAACTCTCTTCTAGACAAGTGTTCCTATACCTCTTATCTTTCCACTGATACTAAAATAACTCAATTTGGTTCAATAATTTGGAAGATATGCCTCAAACATTATCGGGTTGTTCATATTCAAAAATAGTGTACTATGCCCAACTTCCATTCATAGATTAAACATCTTAAAGGCTGAATCATAATTGAACTTCTTGAGACAATTTGTAGGCCTATATCTTTAGGTTACCTCAAATAAAAAATCATCTCATTTGGAATCCTATAGATCCAGATATAATCGAAATATTGAAGTATGTTCAGTGTAATAACCCCAGTTCATATTATTTAGAAGCACACTCACTATACCCGTCTCACGTTTCTCACTTAATCTATCTCCCTTCATTTCAGATGGCTACGATTTTTAGGTGGAGATGTAGAGCAAAGTCTTAAGAGTCCAATGGTTTAAGAATCAAGTCATTTGAGTATCTAAAGAAGAAGTTATGACCAAAAGAATCCAATCTGTTTTTATCCTCAATCATACTGAACCTGTTTCGGGAAAACAGCCATAACTCTCTCTAGAAAATTAAGGTGTTCTTTGGGTGGTTCGAAAGAGAACTTCAAGATCTACAAATTTCATGAAGACCTCGAATACAAATTCTATCTTTTGTGTTTATTTCCTTCTTACTCTGTACTGTCTCACTTTTGCATTATCTCACTATTGCATCGTCTTACTTTTGCATCGTCTTATTTTCCTTCGTCTTAGTTTTTCCTTTCATCTCAGTTTCCTTCCGTCTTAGTTTTTCCTTCCATCTTAGTTTTCCTTCCGTCTTATTTTCCTTCCGTCTTAGTTTTCCTTCTTCTTAGTTTTTCCTTCCGTCTTAGTTTTCCTTCCTTTTTAGTTTCCTTCCGTCTTAGTTTCAAAAGTTTTGAATCACTCACTATTGTAGCACCCCACTCCCGCAGGACCCAAACCCGATATCGTAGGTGATATCCGAGTCCGTGACCCCCAAGGGTGGCATGCTAGAGTACTCGAACACAGTCAAAAACTTAGTATACATTTTTTTTGTTACATTCATATGCGCGGAAATCAGTAGACAATTTCGGCCCGCTTTACTCTGATAAACATTTTCAGTGATAACAATACATGCGATAGGATTTAGAAAAATCGATGAAGAAGGGGAAGAGGACACCTACGGATGAGAGAAGGAAGAAGGCAACAAAAAGAATCATCTTTTCCAACCTTCCAACTAGAGTGTCGAAAACATGAATGAAAACAAGACAAAAGTATTTAATGAATCCAAGAGTGTCATGACACATGTCATGACACTTGGCATTTGATAAAAAAAAGAACAAAATTCATTAATACCTTTTTCATAAAAGAACCCTAAAACATGTAATCTTTCATCTATCCAATCCCAAAATCATGTACCCAATATTCCAGTGTCATTGGACAGAAATTTTCGGTACCGGAAACCAATCTGTCTGCCACTTGGCGATTTTTCCGGTCCGAAAATTGTCCCCGAAAAATTCCAAAAAAAATTCTAAAATTCCCTTAAAATATAAAACACACAAGGAATCACTCAAATTAATTTTTCAAACACAAATACCACATGGTTCACAACAAACTGTGCCTAATATCGGGAAATGCATGCATGTACAGTTACTTTCATGTGCAAAATTTCACTATGCCCGAGTAATGGTATGTATGAATATTTCAACACAATACTAAACACTCCCGAACCTTTCCAAATTACTATTCTACCCTTTCCATCGGGGGTGGGATGTTACATGTAGCTTTCTAAAGTGTTGCATTTTATTGAATGGGAGACATACATGGGTGAGAGAGTAAGACTATATCCTCCATAACTTCACCATCATCACCAAGCCACATTATTCTTATGGAGTTAGGAAGCTCTCCATAAGTTCACCATCCCTACCAAGCTGCATTATTTTCATGGAGTTAGGAAGCTCTTTATTAAGTTACAATTCAATGTAGATTTTAGCGAACCTTATTCTCCTAACATCAATTGTATTTTCATCTAAGCACAATGGCTTGCCCAAAAAGCTAGCTAGGTAACTAAGTCCTTATGTGAACCAATATTCCAAAGGAATAATGTGGAAGTTAACGCACAAAGGTATGCCTTTGAGGAATTACTTAGTCAAGGACATGCTCAGTTTCTAGATATGGAAGATTAGAGGCAAAGTTATCCTAGGGACCTTGCTCCAGGACCATGTCCATGCTAGTTTCATATATGAATTTAAAAAGATAGTCCTCTTTAGTAATAAATGCCTTAGTCCAACCTTTTACTAACTTGCTTCTTCCCATGCTTTTATTCTTGAGAAAGGGTCCCTTATCACACTCATGTATTGTTCCAACAGGCTATTCCAGCTCTAAGAATATCTATTAGGGAGGAGAACTAAGGGCTCAACCTTCTTCAATTATGGTTGAAAGAGGAGTCAGTTTTATGCCTGGAAGGAAAGAAACCAGCAAGTGGTGGAGGGTGGGAAAGTTTGTTAACTAAAAAAGGATAGTCGAGATGGTTTGAACATGAAAGCAATGGTAAGGTAGGCCATAGAGAAGTTAAAGCTTCTCTCTTAAGATGTTAGCTGGTGGAAGTGGGAACGTCTGTGTTTGAATCTTCTTGGTCAAGAAACTTGAAAATTTTTGGGGTTTTGTAAGACTGAAAGGAAATTTTGGAAATTAGATAGATCACAACATTATGGAGACAAACTAAAGTATCTTTAGATAGGAAGAAAGCAACTTTGGAGATAAAAGAAAAGATTTCCATCAACATTCAAGTGAAGACATCAATATTTTAGGATTCATGATAATAAGTTTTTTATATATTCTTTTCATGATAATAAGTTTTTTATATATTCTTTCTTAATTATTGTTGGTTTTCTTTTTGTTACTATGATTAAATTGAGATAGATCTAGATGAGATGAGCTCAAAAGGCATGTATTTAGATTGATTCTTTTTTAATGAAAGACTCAAGTTTTCGAATTATTAATGATTACTTCCTATGATTAAATTGAAATATGCTAGTATTTTTATTCAATTTTAGATTTCATATATAGCGATTGAGGAATCATATGTACAAATAGATTAGACATTAATAATAATAGTTGTATGAAATCTTAGAGATATAATCACATAAATCTTCTCCATAAAAATCACGGTTTTTAATAAAACGGGTTGAATTTTTAAGGGTTTTGATTAAAAAGAAATTTAAATTAATCAACTAATGATACGTTTTGTATGTCTTTAGAAAGAATATGATAACTTTGAGTAGTCCAAGAAATTAGGGTTAATAATTGAATTAATATAACTTCAAGCACAAAAAGGCTTTAGAGGGATTTTAAGTCTGAGTCATGTTTATTAATTGCTTGCTCCAGTCTTATTTACTACTTTGATTTGTTATTTTAGATTTGATTTGTTATTTTAGATTAGTAATTCCAATTCGCTTAGTTATTCCTTTTGAGCCAATCATTCATTTTGTTAGATTGAATGATAGAAAGATAATTACTAAAAGTACTTATAGTTCTCATGAAAATGATACTCCTATTCACTAATTAATACTATAAGAACAATAGTTGCACTTTTCTAATAATCTTCAATACTATTTGAGAAATGTACAATCACTATTTTTAATTATTAGTTTGAGTCAAATTTAATTAGTTTGAATTGAGTTTAAAAAGTGAGTTAATTATTATGTCAAATAATATTTAATTGGTTCACTTGTAATATTTATATTACATATATTTTATCACTATCTTTTAGTAGAAATTCAAAAGAATGATTTTTTAAAATTTTGAAAATTTAAGAAAATTTTTCAAAAGTAAAAAAAAAAATGTATTAAAGTGACATTGTATTATAATGGCAAAAAACAAAAAAAAACAAAAAAGCCTAACTGCGATTTCATAAGCTAGGAAGCTGGTCTGGATCCAATATTTTCTCAACATTGCTAAACAAAGCAATTTTATAACGTCTTTAAGCCCTAATCTGCCTGAGAAATGGCCATGGCTTTTATCAGAATTATATCAAAATAGCCTGGAGCCAAATTGATGTCACCCTAAAAGCATAAGGTACTGCTTACTAAAATCGGCAAGTCAAATTATGGACTTTCCGCTTTATTTCATTTTCCAATTTATCCAGTCGGCTAAAGGTTTGCTTTCTTATAGACTTAGCACTTGTTTGGTTCAACTTTTGGAGGCTTTAAAAGTACCTTTTTTCACAACAAAAGCTATTTTATGAAAAAGTGAGTGTTTGAGCGTAAATCTGAAATCTCTAAACGCTTGCGCCAATGAAATCCCTTCTGGTTTTTCTTTTTTGTTTCTGCGGTCCAATAATTCTTTTAACAAGGCTTAATATTGTTTTTGCTTGGCCTTTAGACAAAACCACACACGAATTCATTTCGTTGTAGTCACAAGCAATGGAAGGCAGCAAGTGAAGAGGACAAGGAAAAAACAAAAAGAATGAGACCTTGGCCTGATATACTGCGTCGTCTATATAATTTTCCAAACCTCTAGAAAATAATTCATAAATCCAACACCAAACCATGGTATCCTCTTTTGTTCTTATAAATTCAGGCAGTTAAAATGATAGTTTAAATAAATCTAACATTAAATCATGATGTCCTCTTTCATTCTAAATTCAGGCAGTTAAAATGATAGTTTAAACCAATCAACTACTTTGAAGTTTTGGCTTGCAGCCCTCTGATCATCTTTTCCCTCTAAGAGAATTCCTTACACTAAGAATCAAAATGTAAAGAATAACTTTGGCAACTCTCTGTCCCCAGGCTCATCCAAAGACTACTTTGAAGGGAGTACATGTCCTTTCTACAGCTCATCCTGTAAAAGGAGGGAAGTAATTCAATAATGCTGTAGACAAGTAGAAATCTCAGTTGACAGAATTCGATCGCAAAGGAAATATAAACTCACATGTGCTTCGATGCTGTCTTCAGCTGTTGATGACTTAGTCTCAGATTCATCATCCCCTTCAGTATCATCTTCGGCATCATCATCATCATCCTCCTCACCCTGAAATTAAATGAATTTTGCAATTAAGGAAAAGAATGAAACAGGACACAAGAACATTATAACCACCATCAACATTATGTCGGCTCACATCAGTATCGGCAGGATCATCCTTTGATTCCTGAAAGTCAAATTCACTAGATGAGAAGTTGAAATGGAGAGAAATTATCATTTGAATGAAGCAAAAAAAAAAATCTGAAACCGTTTGGATGCCAAAGTGTGAGACAAAGGTTTCCAAAAACCTAATCTCCCATTCCATAGTAAGCAGAAGCACCGAATACTTTAAGACCTTATATTTCTACTCCTTTCTCCTTTGATAACTAGTTTGACAAAGGATGTTCATCCCTATGGTCAGGATGTTTCGTGAAATGCTATAGTTTTGGCAAGGTCAAGAAAGTACCTCCTCCTCTCTCTTCTTTTCCGACTCCTCAAATGCTGCCTTCTCAGCCTGCAGAAGAATTGAACAGTCTCAGTCAAATATTAAATCAAGCCCCCAACCTGAAGATTGTGTTAAAGATGGAAAAATGTAACATACATCCTTATTCTTTCCCCAAGTTTCTTCAGCAAACTTCAAAGCATACTCTGGTTCGTCAGTAATCAAGACATTGTCAAACAAGGTCCCAGATTTCACCTGTAAAACGCTGACCTTTATATTTCTAACCCAAGCTCTGGATAGGAACAATCAAGTATATATGGCAACATAACTACCTGCCACAACTCAATGCCAACATACTTCAGGTTGGGGAACACATAGAGGTCTGGGTCATCCTTGAAATCTGCGAGTAATCATGAATTAATGAATGACATCAAAGTCAAAATGAAGGAAACCCGTTATGAACAAAATCAAAGTTGGAACAGACCTGGATTATCAATCATCGGTGCCTTCCATTTGCCTTGGTAGTTGGGGTTCTTAATTTTCTACAAAGAATAAAAAGTATGAAGACTGGGCTTCTGATTTGGCACCACAACTTTCAATTGAATCCCTAACTCACTAACCTTAGGCTTCCATGGACCCTTGTACTCAGGGTTGGCAATTGTTGGGGCAGTCCATTCACCATCTTCCTCATCATCCCAGTCTTCAGGCTAAAATAGGGATTCATCTTTATTATCAAAAACTATTTGTATTCTGATTAAGGCACATTATTGTACCGTATAGGATCTTTTGTTCCTACCTTCTTAGCATCAGGGTCTGGAATCTCCTTTGGAATGTCATCATAACCCTTCAAATATCACACAAACAAAAGTAAGAACCTCGTTGAAACCACATTTACAATAATGAATGTCAAATGAAGAAGCTTGGAGAAGATTGTACTTCTGGTTTTTTATCCTCGGGGTCAGAAATATACTCCTTGTCATCCCAGTCATCAGGCTGCATCAAATTAAACAGTTGTCCATCATACAAACCCAGAAACTAGTACAACAGAACCACCATTTAGTCAATGCTAAGTAATTACTTTCTTGGCCTCAGGATCCTTGATCTTTTTTGGCGGCAGTAGATCCCAATCAGTGTACAAACTACAGGATTTCTTCTCAACATTGTCAATAAGGATGCTGTAGGTAGCATCTGGACGAATGATAAATGTGTATACATGACTGAGTTGATCAGTCTCACAAGGAACTTCCTTCTTGATTAAGTGGTTTGAATCGTTGTAGTGAAGAATTGCATGAACCTTTTTGGTGCTATAGCCGCAAATATCTGGTCCAAACATAATACTGCATCCAATCACGAGATATTACTTGAGTAATTTCGAAAAAGATAGAAAAGATGCAGAAAAAGTCAATACAATCAAGATTAAAATAAAAATACAGTTATGCGACCTGTAGGGTGAATCACCACCAAATTTTTTTTGGTCAACTTCCCCACTGAGCAATTTCATGTAACCACCACCACAGTCAAGTTTCTGTTCATGCTTGACAGAGAATTGGAACACTAGCGTCTTATCCTTGTTGTTGAACTCTGGGAACTGAGCTGAAATAGCATAGAACCTATAATCTTCGCTTGTTTGGATACCTGTTCCAGGACGGTAAAAACAGTCCAATATTAATTTCAAAACTATACCTAAACATTGTTTAACAAAAAGAAACAATACCTCTATCGTTTGGGTCGCCATTCCATTTTCCAGAAGTGTAATTCCATTCACCAGCGGTATTATCATCTTTCTTCCAATCAGATTTAACCCACCTTTTCTCCCATCCATCTTAACATTTTCAACAGGAAACCAAAACGAGTCAGAATTTGCTAATGAAAATAAGTAAATGTTCGCAATAATAGGATCATATTACAAAAAGCAGGAGGTAACACTCATGAATAAATTAAAAATTTACGCTCTTCTACTCTTCAAATACTCCTGTTGATTCTCTAAACAAAAAACAATAGAGGAACGCAGCGGAAACAGTCAATTGTGACCAGTGATCATATTACCAATCCCAATGTAAAAACTGCAAATGGATCAATACAATTACACGCACGTAGAGAGAATGTGACCATCCAAACAATGATGGGATATAATTAAACCGCACACCAAACATCATCTCAAAAAATCAGACACAGATTATTCACATCCTCCAGCGATCCGGCTATTGGCAGATCTACAGAGAAACGATCAAAAACGCTACTAAACAAAACCAAGAATTACAAAAACCGCCAGATCCAAAAATTAGACACAGTAGCAAACCAGCACTACAACAACTAACCCACAAAAAAATGCGAGAAGCTCTAGAACCCCGCTACATGCGTATCTATACACATTAATATATAATAACATTTAGAAACGTAAATTTCAAAAAAATGCAAGGAAATTACACAGATAGGAAAGAAAATGCCAGAGTGTGCTTAAACATAAAGGAAGAGAGTGTACTAAAAGTGCGTATTGGTACACAATGAGATCGAGGGAAACATATACCATCGAAACGCTCTTCGAATATGACTGTGGCGGAGGATATGGCGAGGAGAGAGAGGAGAAGCAGAGAGAGAAAGCTAGGGTTGTTCGCCATGGTGAGCTAGAGAGAGAATGATGACAGCGAGTTGCAGGAGTGGAGTGCTTCATTACTTATAGTCGTTTGTGAACTTAGTCTGATGTATACGTCCCAGCTGGCCGCTATTTTCTTATCTGGACGTATCAGTCCTCGCCACATCACCTCCTGTTGTCATTTCGTATGACCTGGCGGACACTCATTGGCGAGTACACGGAATTGCTCAGTGGATGCTTTTGTTGCGATCCGAATGGGCGATAGTTGGAGGTGGACCCCATCACCTATCAACGTCCGATTAAAATAGATAATTTTCAAATATGTAATATAACAAATCTTAAATGTATGCACGAACGGAATTAAGCTGGTTTTGAATAAGTTCAGTTTCAAAAAAAAAATAAAAATAAAGTTTATATCTATTTTGATTTTTGACTTACGGAATGAGTTTAATTTTTAAATACAAATTTTACTCATTACAAAAATTTAAATTTTTTTAAGTCAATTCATATATTTTTAGCTTATAAAAATTTTAGTAATTATATAAAGATCTTATTTGGTGAATAGTTGATAAACTCTTTTTTAGTTGATTGACCCATTTTAACTTGTTGGTTCTATAAAAAAGCTAATTGAGTTGTTTGGTGAAGAGCTAGTTGGGTTGATTGATTCAACCCAATCAATTGTTTTTCAAGAAGCTCCCATACAGGAGTGTTTTAACGCAGATATTTATTTTTTAATTTCAATTTTGCCCTCTTAAGCTTCACTCTTTCATGGTCTTTTTGTTTTCTCTTAATCTTCTTCCTTTCCTTGGCTCTTTCCTTCCATCTCTCACATTTCTTGGTTCTCTGTAGGACATGTTCAGATCTTAGATGTCCATGCTATCTGCTGTTTCAGTTTGTTTTGCAGCTTCTTCCAAGGGATTATTCGTCTCACAAGTTTACCCAAAGGTAAGGCAAAAGCGATCTCATTCAAGTTAAGACTTTTTGCTTCTGAAAAACTTTAAATGATTTTTTTAGATCATTTAGATGTGTTTATTTTCCTTTTTATGGTTTTGTAGATT
>JANIJF010000006.1:42319115-42329941 GCA_024520955.1 Erythroxylum bequaertii
ATATGCTTATGCCATGAATTATATGTTATATAGGTTTGCGGTGGTTCGTTATGTTCCGTCAAGTGCACTTTGACTCTGTAAAGGCTTCTCTCGCCTGCTCGCTATTGGCATGGAGCTTCTTCATGGACTCCCCTCTATTTATGACCTCGCAAAACCACTATGTGGAATTGTGAAAGATCGTTCTGTTTACGACTACGCAAAACCATTATGTGGGATTGTGTTAGTACGTTCTGTTTACGGACCTACCCAGACCATTCTGATGTGCTTATGTGTTTATGATTTGTGAATAAGTTGAAGAATGCATAAATTGTATTGTTTGTGAATTTGATTACATGACGAGAAAACTTGTTACCCACGAATTTTCAAGCTCACCCTCCCTCTCCAATCCTCCCCATCTTCAGGTGACAAGCAAGAGATTGAGTAAGCAACAAAGTCAAGGCATCACTCCAAATTCTACATGTTTTGTATTTTAAACCAATTCTTGTAAAGGAAGACTTTAGACGCATTTTGAGAATTATTGGTTTATGTATCTTTTGTATTTTGATACCAATGATGTAATGTGGCTTGAAAAGCCCATCAAATCGTTGTAAAAACTCTTATCTTTTGGCGTTAATGAAATATGATTACATTTTGCTCATGACCTTCCAAGTTGTTCATGGCATTTTCAAGTCTTTCATAAGGGTAAAATTTGTGTTCTGAGTTTAGGGGAAGAGCTGTAGTAATCTAGGTTGAATTGGACAAAGTTGTCTTCTTAGAAGTTGTAGCTTATCTTTTTAGCTTTGCAACAATATAAAGTATGAAATTTTTGGATATCGGAATTGAGAGATATGATCATTATAAGTTAGTGATGCTGCATAAGATGTATATACAGGACAGCTATAGCAAATAATGAGAATTAGTGATGAATAAAATGAGTAGAGATTAGAGAATTTAATGAAACAAAGTTGGTAGTTGAATTGATATGAAGTGATATCGCACTAGAAAAGTCGAATTTGGAAAGATTATGGGTGAAAGTGATGTTAGAATGGATGTAGAAACCATTGGAGATGTTTTAGAGGGAGGTTTTTCTCACCTATATCCGTTAGACGGACTTTAGGTCCATTAAACGGACCGCCTCAGTTCTAAAAAGGCCCCTAGCCTCGTCCATTTCCATTAAATGGACATTAAGTCCATTAAACAAATCTTCACGGGGCTGGAAAACACTCCAAACCCCGTTTATGTCCGTTAGGTGGAGGTGTATGTCCTTTTACTGGACATACATTGTACACTTTCGGAAATTTGCGTTTTTTACCCTTTAAATGGCAAAATCTCTCTGCAGAGTCTAATGAAAGTTGTAGATTTAGAAGTCCTCTTCGAAACTATCGTAAAACAACCTCAGTCTGATAACTCTGCTGAATGTTATGTCAATTGTCCCAAAACAGGTATAATATGAGTGAGGACATAATTATGTTTGATTCTTTTGGTCATAACTTCATCATCCGTCCTCCAAATGAAGTTATTCTTGAACCAATAGATTCTTAACACATTTTTCTATCTCTCCATAAAAATTGGTAGCCTTTGGTGTTGATTTAAGAAAGATTGATGGAAAGAAAGTGAGAGAATCAGTTGGAAGAGCATGACTTGATTATGAACATACTTTGGCTTTTAATCATATCTTGATCTATAAAGCTCCAAATGAGACGGTTCTTGTTTCAAAATAAACTAGAGACATAGAGCTACATTTTTTCCTAAAGAAGTCAATTTGTGATTTTTGGGGACTGACTAGTGTGAGCATGCCACCCTTGTAGGATGCGTGTCTAAATGTCACGTAGGATCGGGCACGTGTCTTGTGAGGATGGTGCTCAACAATTACTTATTGAGAATATGGTGAACTTAAAGCATTTAAAGGAATACATGAATGATAGAACCGTCTAATCCATACTTGTTTACATCGCAAAACAACATTTGTATCAACCAAAACAATTTTAAAACTAGATTAACAAGTAAGAGTAGTTCTTGGAGGAAAATACGAATCTATGTCAATGATAGCTTTCCTTTTCCTTTTTCTTTTTTTATTGTTGCAAATAATTTTTGGTCATCTCATGTCCATCAAATGGTACTCTTTTACAAGAAGCAATATTACTCTTAACACCAATAAGATGCTCTTTCATTCTATAAATTCATCCTCCTTCAAATATTCTACTGCAAAACATGAAATTATACAGGACATTCTCATCAGATGATTGAAAAGAAGAAAAATAATTTCATGCTAAATCAGACTTACCAAGAGTAAAGGATGCCAAGTTCATCGAATCTTTTTATAATGATTCCATATTCTCCATTATAATTTTATCTTAGAAATATAAGGAAAAATTTTTGTTAGTTTTATACAAAAATAAATCACAACAATAACTAAAAAAATAAGTCATAAAATATTGACCCAAATAAGAACGATAACATGAAAAGATAAAAGATAAAAGATAAAAGTCTAAAAATGAAAATGAAAATGAAAATACCCTTTAACTTTGTCTTCTTGATTCTTACATATTTCAAATCTATTTAATAATAAGATATTTGACTTCAATCATCATAACCAACAAAAGAAATAACAATAAAAATTAGAGTTATGATCTTGACACAAGGAATCCAAGTATATTTGGAAGAAAAATAGAAATGAGGTTGAAAAAGAATTGAAAACATTAAAAAAAATAAATTCAAATAGGGAACATAGATTGAAATCTTTTCCAAGGTTGAGTAAAGAAAAGGAGTCATTAAAAAAGTTGAAATATGTTTAAACATACTCTTTGAAGCTTAAAAATTACTTCTTGATACTCTCTTAATTATCCTAAACAGAGTTACCTATCTATACAAAATTATTAAGTAATAACTTTTTCAATGCTCTTCTTTAAACGTACTTCTTTAAAGTTTAAGCATCACTTTTTTTAACATACTCTTAAATTATCCTAAACAAAATTACTTATTTAGACTAAATTACTAATAAATAACTTTTTCAACGTCATTGTTTAAACATAACTTTTCAACATACTCTTAAATTATCATAAATGAAATTACTTATCTATACTAAATTACTAATTAATAACTTTTCTAGTGTCCTTTTTTAAACATACTTCTTTAAAGTTTAAACATCACTCTTTAACATACTCTTAAATTATCCTAAACAAAATTATTTATCTATACTAAATTACAAATTAATAACTTTTTTAATGTCCTTCTTTAAATATACTTCCATATAGTTTAAATATCACTCATTAACACATTCTTAGATTATCCAAAACAAAATTACTTATCTATACTAAATTACAAATTAATAACTTTTTTAGTATCCTTTAAATATAATTCTTTAAAGCCTGATCACCACTCCTTAACACACTTTTAATTATCCTAAACAAAATTTCTTATTTGTGTTAAGTTACTAATTAATAACTTTTTTAATGTCCTTCTTTGTATATTCTTCATAAAATTTTAAACATCACTCAACAACATACTCTTAAAATATCCTAAATAAAATTACTTATCTATACTTAATTACTAATTAATAACTTTTTAAGTGTCCTTTAAGCATACTTCTTTAAAGTTTAAACATCACTTTTTAACATACTCTTAAATTATCCTAAACAAAATTATGTATCGATACTAAATTACTAATTAATAACATTTTTGGTGTCCATTAAGTATATGCTCCTTTAAAGTTTAGACGTCACTCCTTCACACTTTCTTAAATATCCAAAACAAAATTACTTATATATACTAAATTACTAATTAATAACTTTTTAAATGTCCTTTAAATATACTTCTTTAAAGTTTAAACATCACTCTTTTACAAACTTTTAGATTATCTTAAACAAAATTTATCTATACTAAATTTTTATTCAATAACTTTTTAGTGTATTTCTTTAAAATTTAAATAAGTTTCTGTTTTGTTTTGATCAACAAATATTAATATTCTTAATGTCACAAAATAATTAAAAAATAGATCTTCTTATTTTTAAGTTTTACTATTTATTTCAAATATGATCTCAAGGAAATAAATGCTATTAACGTGTTTGTTTACATAATGAATGCAATAGGAAAATTATTAATCATAAGAAATAGTAATATACCGTAAACAATCATTGTTAAACGTTTTTATTTCTATCAATCAGGTAAGCTTGTGCTTAATCTAATTGGACTGACCAATCCATTTCGATTTTAAAGTCATCGATCATACTAGTTCACTTCAAATCTCCCACTCTTCAATGTCCCTCCCAGTCCTACAATAACTCTAAATCCAATCCAATAAGCAGCAGACCGTTTAGGTCCAACCAGGAATCTTTTATCGTTCAAATTTTCAATAAATCAGGTCAGAATATATGATGATGGCCAAAGAATTCTCATGCTACGCTTCTTGGTGATCATATATGAAAATAAAACAAAATTCCTCCTTTCCTTGCTTGCTAAATTAAAAAAGAATATATCCACCTCAATATTAATTATAATTGTAATTATTTTATTAATTTTCCCCCTCATCTAAATCATTTCTTTTTCTTCGGATCAAGTCATCTCTCTCTCTCTCTCTCTTCTAATCCCAAACCCTTAAAATCATAATCAACTGTTTGAAAGTAATATCCAACCTCCTCAAACATTTCATTGTTTCACCCTCTTCCGTCAGTAATTTATGTATGACCGACAACTTTAGATGATGAGAAATGTGCGTACGTATAATACTAACGGTAATAATGAGAATAAGAAGGAAGGCTTCGTGAGCATTGCCGCCCAGGATGAGGAGTCGCTGCTTTACTGCTCCTCTCGCGCTACTCCACCTGTCTAGTCTAACAACTTTATATACCAAGATTCCACAATTACCCTCTCTTTTCTTGCCCATCACCCACCACCAAAAGTAAGTTAAGGATTTCCTTTCTCCAATCCAGTAGGTTTTTTTCTATTTATAAATTGGGATTTCTTCTTCTTGTAATCCAATTTCCATCTACTTTGATTTGCTAGTTCGGTCGGAACTTCTGTTCTATGAGCTCTTATCTGCCGTCGATTCCCCAACTTTTGTGCTTCTGAGACTCTTTTCGTCTTTGTAAGTCCCTTTGTTTGGGATCTAAACTATTTGTGTATGATTTTGTTCAGAAATTAAAGCTGTCAACGATTTCTTTATCTTTGCATATCTTGTTCTTTCATTTCTTCACGCTGCAGAAGTAAACAAGTGTTTGTTTAGTGAAAACTGATTTCGATCCAAGCTTTAATTTTCAATGTCACAAAACTATTCGCTGTAAATTGGCGACTGTCTTCATATCATGTGCGTATTGAGGGTTTCAGCTAGTTAGATATTTGGCCTGAATCTTTTGTGCAAGTAAATATTATGATGTTCTGTTGGATGACTAGTTTTTGCGCGCCAATTGATTTCACATAGTTTTATGCTTAGTCCATCGTACTGCTACATATAATTCCCTTTTTGTTGGATGCGTCTTTTGTTGCTAACTCTTCTTTGGCAACTTGCAGCTTCCAAGGCTTCTACTTCCACATAATTTATTACTATGGACGGTTTTGGATTTAGTGAAATCAGAAAGAAGAGAAGTAATACGTCTCGTCGTCCTCGGAATGACTCTCAGCTGCCTTCCGATTATTATGATATTTCGTCCTTATCATCTACACCTCCTTCAGACACTGTAAGCAAAATTTCATGATACCAGAATGGTGAAATGATTCAATATTTCATTGAAATTTGTCAATTCATTTCATGTGATTCTTCAGCTGATAACATTGACAATTTTTTATGTTCCCAGAATATTGTGAAGCATGAAGAAGGGTTGTTTGGGGAGTCTGATGAAGCTTCCAATAATGGTTCTTTTCGGGGCAGTAATGACCAGAGGCACAGCAGACAAGACTCTAGAAGGTGCAGTGAAGGTGTTCTTGCCCCAGCTAACTGGAAATCCTCAGGTGGTTCAGTGCATTCCGGAGTTTGTCCAGATGGCGTTGGATGCGAGAATAAAGTGAAGAAGGTTACGCTTAAAGTTGGTGGCATCACACGAACAACTACCATTAATCCAAAGTCTACATCAGATGGTGCATCTGCTGCTGGTTCATCTTCCACCAGATCTTCTCAATATCCAGATCTGCAATCGAAGGTCATTGAGGTACTTCCAATCCAAATCTGTTGAAACTGGGATCTCTTTTTCTGCTTAAAATTGGACTGATAGATCCATGTTATCAGTTAAGACTAACTTATTTGCACAGTTTTTACCATTTCTACATATTATTTAGTATTTCTTATTATTGGTTCCTTTTCTACCAAATCTTGTCAGAAATATATTGGTGGCGGATATAAATTTGAACTGTTTTATCAATGGTATCTGCTGTTAAGGTTATGGCAAGTGGACACACTTTAAATGAGATGTAGTGTTAAACAACCTTCATCATTATTGAGCAACCAGTCTCACTATTATGAGAGAACCTATAAATTTTTCGTGGATGCGATCAAAATTTACTTTTATAACGTTGCTGCAGATTATATAAGGGTTAATTTTTTTTTTCTTTTTTTGCCCACTTGTATTGACTCTGCTGCAACTTCACATCTGGTACTTGCGTTGGTTGTTTTTGTTTATTGAAGGACAATCTGGATGAATATCGTTCCTTTACATCAGACAGAGAAAGTGATTTGCGAGGTGTACCATGGAAGAGCTTCTCTAAAAGTGGTTTAAGTCTTGGGAAGACGGATGGTTTGAGGGATAAAACATCTGATGAAGTTGTCCGCAAAAGCAAACGTGTACGGAAGAAGCGGCCATTACATGGGATGCTGGATGATGATGAGGATGAGGATGATGATGAAATTCGCTACCTTGAAAAAGTTAGAACATCTAAAATGTCTGCTGATTATGGTGAAGCATGTGAAGAGGAGGGAGGAAGCCAGAAGCAATGCAAAATATCAAGGGTATTAAAAAGAAATGTCGATGGTCTGTATAACATAGACTGTCGGGATCATGGCTCGTTAAAGTATAGCAAGGAAAGCAAGAAATCTAGAACTGCAAAATTATACGAGGATACTGATTATATGGAAGAGGAAGAACTGGCATCAGATGGTGAGCCTATGTCTAAAAGAAAGAGAACAAGAAAAGAGTTTGTAGATTTACTTGGGGACTCTAAACAGGAAATAAAAATTACTACCCGTCAACGAGCACTTCAAACTGGTAAAGATGTTTCTAGTTATGGCATTGAATTCCCTAATGGGTTACCTCCAGCTCCTCCTAAAAGTGAGTAATTGTTTCTATCTTGGTTTCAGATCCTTCTCTTGATTGTTGATTGCACTTCTGCTGCATGTGACTTTTTGACTATATTGTGACAGAACAAAAAGAGGAACTTTCTGAAGTGGAGCAGCAGCTGAAGAGAGCCGAAGCTCTCCAAAGACGCAGGATGCAAGTGGAGAAGGCCGCTCGAGAATCTGAGGTTTGCAATTGCTACAATCCTATAAATTTCATCACTCATTTTCTTGAACAATGAGGCTTGGGAGTTCATGTGTTAACTTTGACCCGAAACCTCAGGCTGAGGCAATCAGAAAAATACTAGGACAAGATTCCAGTAGGAAGAAAAGGGAAGATAAAATGAAAAAACGACAAGAAGAGTTGGCACAGGTATGTATCTAACTGTAAACATCTTGTGAATTTCATGATTCTACTTCTAAATCCACTTTGTACATGCACTGACATAGAGAAATGCATATATCCATACATGAATACGTTAGGATGCTAGTTCTGACGGATTTTATTTCTCTGCAGGAGAAGGCTGCAAATGCTATGATACTTAGCTCGGATCATGTAAGATGGGTAATGGGACCTTCAGGAACAGTTGTGACATTCCCTAATGACATGGGGTTACCTACTATATTGAAGTCCAAGCCTTGCAGGTAGCGATTATCTTTCAAATACTCTTAAGAACAGATAAATGAGCTACCAAGACTTACTTTCAAGGACCCATTATACTTGATATCATTATCTTTGCATTATTTGTTTATAACTGTATATAATTGTATCTATTTATATATAGTTTTAGTTTGCTATACTTCCAGCCTGATGATTATATTCTTATGTTGATCTCTCAGTTACCCTCCTCCTCGAGAGAAATGCGCTGGTCCCTCATGCAACAATCCATACAAGTACAGGGATTCAAAATCCAAACTTCCACTTTGTAGCCTCCGATGCTATAAGGCAATACATGAGAATAGGCAGCCTCTGACTGCCTGTTAGCCGATTGAATGATCCAGATAATCTGGCGATCATGCGTAGCAGTATGCGTTCTGTGATGGGGGTCTGGATGTTGGTTTGTATCGCAGGTTCTTAGGATTACAGTCTTGAAGCATTAGGAAAAGGAGCTGGCTTAGTTGCCTGTTGTGGCATATAATAATGCATTAGACACCCTTAATTGTCATTCTACCATCTGAAATATATTTCCCTTATTCAACAACATTCTGCTTTCACTAAAATAATAAAAGAAAGAGAAGAGCTTGGGAAGCATTTAGAAAATTTGTAAGAAATGTTTATATTTTGTAAAAAGTTCTTTTTAAAAAAAAAAAGTACAAAAGCATTATATGAGGAAGGCCATTGGATGTAAAGGAGATAAGCGAACCATACGTTCTTATCATTGGTATACGATCACAAAAAGGGAAATACAAACTAGCAGATCAAAAGCACGAGAGACAAGTGGACATTTCTCGTCTTCTTGAACAGAAGCTAAATGTTCTTAGAGATGTCGCCTTGCATGTTGGTAGGCCAGAAGAGGTACTCGCTATAGGAATGGCCATTTCATTCTATTCTTCAGGCGCCTCCCTATCTCCCTTTGGATTTTCCATTGGTGGATGTCATCTTACCTATTTCATTATGTTTCAGGTGGAGCTGTAGGCTAAGATGAGCGGGTGGATACAGTCAGACCTTAGAGGAAGCTCTTCCCAACAAGTGAGTATCGTCAAATTTTACTTGTGATATTTACAAAAGATTCTTGAATTCTGTTTGAGCATTTAATCTTATACATGTATCTCACGACACATGGATTAGGCAGACACATTTATGTGTGGGACCATAGATGTAGAGAACACTAGATATGTGATCTTAATGATTTTGCACCCCGTTAGATCAAATTTTGTAAAAAGTTGAAATTCGTCATTTTGTTAAATTTTGTTATTGACACGTTGATTTGATAATTTTAAGATAGGTGACACTATATAAATAACTACGTCACATGGGTAGTATGTGTCAATTAGATTAATTTATTGATTTATCATATTTACATATTATTATTTATGTTAAATAATAATTTATTTAATAAGTAATATTAATTTAGTTTATCAAAATTTGAACTCATATTGATTATTTTTAATAATATATTTATTAGTTTAAAATGATAATAAATCGTCTTTTATTAAATTTTTATTTATTATGAATAATATTAATAAATAATATAATCAATTTGACAAATGGGCATTACCTTCTTTGTAAAAATAAAATAAAATTTGTATATTTCTTAAAATGATAAAGAAATCGTACTAGAACAAAGTATGGAAATTTTCAAACGGCACCTTTGATAAGTTAACCAGGCAATGGCATATTGGGAAGAAACTGAATAGAGTCCTAGTCAACCAAGAGTGGCTTCTTCAATACTCGACACTTTTGCATTCTTTGGACCTCTTATGTGCTCTGATCAAAGCAGGATTGAAATACATGGACTTCAACCAAGGAAGGCATCTACCGCCCCTTTTAAATTATTCAATTTCCTATGTGATAAAGAAAGTTTCGAGGAGCCTGTTACCAATGTCTGGAGTGCAATATCAGGGGCTGTAAATCATTCTAATTGATGGAAAAGAATTTAAGGGGAGCATTGAAAGGCTTGCGTTGTACTAACACCCTATTAACTCTGCAAATAGCCAGGGAGAGACTTTTGAAAGCCCAAGATGAGCTGTACAATGACCTCGCGAGCCAGGGTTAAAAATCCAAGAGTCAACCTTTCTCAAGGAATACAATAATGCTCTTATTGCCCATAACTCCTTTGCTGAATAGCACAGTTTTTTCACAATGCTATTTTAGCTAGGAGGAATAGAAACAAAATTTCATGGATGTTAGATGAGGAGGGTAAAACTATTTATGAATGGAAGGAAGTAGATGCGCTTACACTCGATTATTTCAATAATCTACTGGTCCTAGATTTGAAGTTGATATTGCTCTTGTTACACTTGACAATCTCACAATTGAGGGTATTGACCAGGACATGAAGGGGAGTCTAACCAAGCCTGTTGCTACTCAAGAAATCAAGAAATTTTTATTCAGCTTAGCTCCTAATAAATCTGTAGGTTTTGATGGGATTGAGGCCTCACTTTTTATAAAACATGGAGTATTACAAGGCATCTTCTCACTGAGATGGTGCAGGAATTTTTCTTCTCATCCAAAACACGTAGAGAGCTAAACAAGGCATTTATTTATCTTATCCCTACGATAAAGAACCCCAAATCTTTGTCAGACTACAGACCAATTTCTTGCTGACTACAAAGTAATCTTTAAAATCATTGCCTCTAGACGCAAGACTTCCCCTATCAAAGATCATTAGCCCTCTAAAAAGTGTTTTTATCCAAGATAGATCTATTGAAGACAATATTAATTGCGCATAAGTTAATAAAACACTATGACAGTAAAAAGCCTAAAAGGAGTTGTGTCATAAAGGTGGATTTTTACTAAGCCTTTGACACCATCAACTGGAATTTCATATTGGAAAACCTAAATAAGTTTGTGTACCCTTCCTTTTTTATTGGTTGGATCATGACTTACATCTTTTCTTCCTCATTTAGTATCCTCTTGAGCAGGATC
>JANIJF010000006.1:42330041-42341951 GCA_024520955.1 Erythroxylum bequaertii
CAGGATCCCACTAAATTGTTCAGGAGTACCAGAGGTATTAAACAAGGGGATCCTCTATCCCCTTACCTCTTTCCACTGGCAATGGAGGTCCGCAAAATGTTTGGGCACTACATGAATAGAGACAGTAGTTTTAGGTTCCATTTTAGATATGAGAGGATAAGAATACACTATATATCTTTTGCAGATGATATTTTGGTATTCTACGATGTTGATCCTAATTCCTTGAAGCTAATAATGAAAATTCTAAGCAATATCTCTGAATTGTTTAGAGGATATTTAATGACAAAGAGGGACTTAGGTCTAAATGGATTAACGAATTCTATATCAAATATTCAAATTTTTGGAGGCTAAAACCAAATAGAGACCACTCGTGGATCTTCTCCCAGATATTGAAGTTAAGATCCCAAATTTATCCATATATCTAAGTAGTGGTGGATAATGGAAAAATTTTCTGGTTTTGGTTTTGATAATTGGGCGTCCATTGGCCCCCTTTACATAAGGCAAGAACTTTACTCTATCAAGTCTAGATTCCTTGAGGATACTAGAGTTAATGCTATCATTAGGGATCATGAATGGTACACTGGTTCAGGAGCGTCTCTATTCTTATAAACTCTCTTCCTTACTCTAACCCTAATCAACTATACATGGATACACTGGTGTGGATGGAGGGAAAACATAAAGGATACTCTAATTAGTCCTGCTGGGAAATCTATAAGGCTCATCACCCTTAAGTGAGCTTTTTGAAATTTGCTCTCATGCTTAAGGCTTCTTTTATAAGTTGTTTGGTGATAAAAAATAGTTTAAGTACTAAAGACACATGTTTTGGGATAGTTAACCCCCTGTGTCTATTATGTTACAGAATCCTTGAGAGTAGGGATCACCTATACTTCCTTTGCAAATATACTAAAATAGTATGGTCTAGAATTCTATAACTATTTGCACAATTGAATATTCTTGCAAGCTGGAATCTATTACATGGATTATGGATAAAGTCAAAACCCAGAAGTAGGATGGGGAATTACTCAAAATTGCCTTTATATGTACAATCTATAGAATCTGGTAGGAATGCAATCAAAGACTACTTAATAGCGCTAGCTACAGTCTACTGAAAATCAACACACTCACATATAGGATAATCATCTGGATTAGAGAGATTATCCTATCAAATGGCTCAGTTTTGGACTTTAGCCCTAATTAAATTAGAGAATATAAGCAAACCATACTGTTATTGAATAGTGTACTTGTCTTAGTGGGGAAGTTTGTTCTTAGATCCTATCTTTTATAACCCCAATTGGCATAATCTGATCGAAGAAATATTAATTAGTCGGGGAAAATAGAAACTAATAGCTATCCAAGGAGAGTTTACATGTTGATGATTGATTAAGCATTTCCTCAAAAGTCCCTAGAACCTTCTACATACTAACATCATCAATTCAACCTAGAGAAATCTTAACTAGGGCATGATTGAGCTTCTATAAAGGATGAGATAACTACTAGTAACTCCTGGGAACTCCTAAACTTATCTCAAAGGCGAGTCAAACAGCCATAGAGGAAGAGGTCTCCTATCTTCTCATATTAAGATTATAGCCTTTGTTACATGGTTATGGCCATCAAGTTCCATTTGTTAGTGGAGTTGGACAAATGACTTTCATAGGGAATTGGTTTTAGTTATGCTATCATCCAAGCTGGTTGTATTTTAAGATAGTCTTGGGGTTATTTTTTCTGGACAGAACAATTTTTGTTTGCTCCCTATTTTTACTTTTATAATGAATTATTTATTTTCCTAAAAAAGGTTAATCAGTCAATGGGAAGTTTTGGACAATGCAATAAAGAAAGAAAAAGTAAAATAATTGTTCAAGAATCTACTAAGAGAAGAAAAAGATGAAATTAATCAAATGGATGTAGTCGTTGCCATTCACCATCAAACAAGAATTAAAAATCAGAAGAAAAATCAAGTCTAAGAGAGAAATCTATGCCTTTATTACTAATGGCTTACATTCTGTAAGTGACATTTGCTCAAGTTTATCATAATTAACCAAACCTTCAAATATCTAGGTCACCTTTCTTATCACAATATCCACGTCCTCCGCCAAACTACTTCATAAAATTTCAACTTGACTATGCTCCACCTACATAACATAGTTGGGGGTAATAGGTTCCAATTAACATCTTTAACAATAAGGGCAAAAAAAATGGTAAAATTAGGCACCCATGTAGAAATTTCATTAGAGACAGAAAGCTCACTAGATTAAAAATTGATAAAAATTAGTAACTAGAGCCCTAAGTAAATTAATGAGTAGAAATAGTTAAAAATATCCCTTATAACGAATGAAGATGACCCCTTTCACATTTTTTTCAAAAATGTGATTACCAATTGTAAAGGCATGTTAAAAAGTAAATTAAAAGGTCTTAATAATGTTTTGATTCACATTTTCTCCCTAATTTTATCATCTGTGTGCATGGCTCCTTTGGCCCTTATGCTAATGATCTTCCTTAGTTATAATGGCTTATACATCGTGTTTCCTTTTCTCCCTGTATTTTTAGCCTTTCTTTCCTGCTTCAGGTAGTCAAATCCTTCTAGTTTTTCTTCTTGCCTCTAGCTTTAGTACATTTTTCCTTTCCACCTCATGTTCTTGTTCATCTCTGCTACCTTTTGGTCTCCTTGTGTTGCTTTCTATGCCTATAGCATTTCATTTATATCTAAGAATTAAACAACCTAGAAATCTGGATTCTTTAAAGGACCAAACTCCTATTAAGAAAACATGGAAGTAGGTCCTTAGGGATCTATGCAACCAAGTTACACTATTCTCCTCTAGTAGTATCTTTGGAGGGGAAGACCATTGTAGCTCCAAATGTGAATATTTTCATAAAAGGAGTGCAAAGTGGGGAAACGCTCTCATGTTTGTTTTGGAAAACAAACGATACATGAGAAAAGTTACACTAGAAGAATATTGGATTGCAACGGGTGCTCTTAAGTGATGACAACTTATTCTTATTCAGGTTCTCAAGCTTAGAACTAGCTCAGTGAGCACTGGAGAATGGTCTTTGGCATTTCAATTCCCAGCTTATTCTGCTCCTGTCTTAGAAACCAGGAATTAAACTATTAGATCTTAGGAAAAAATAGATCTCCATTTGGATGAACATGTATAAGATTCTAGGAGTACTGGACTATGGAGGATCAACTATGCTCGAGTATGTGTATTTACTGATTACAACAAGTAGCTACTTGAAACTATCCCTTTATTGAGATTGGATGAAGCTAACAACTTCTTCAAAGATTAAGTAGTGGTTTCTTACAATTGGAGACCAACACAAACCATCCAAAAGTAGGCATAAAAACTAATTAGTAAACATTTTCTAAACAGTGAATATATTGATGGATACACCAATGAGGTTATGTCTAAGGTAAAGCACTAGAAATAATAAATGAGCAACATAATCAAAAGATGAAAAAAATGTAGCTAAACAAAAGGTGGAAGATAATGAAACTTCAATATATGTGGACAATTTGAAGCAAATCCACGAAATAAAAAAAGGAACCATAAGTATAGATGAAGTACCACTACAACCTCAAGTGCTAGCCCCTATAGAGGAAACAATAAGATACTTTGTGAACATTAACATATCACATGATAATCCTAAGGCCCTTATAAGCAAGTTAACAGAAGAAGCATCTGGGTAGCAGGAAAAAATTCCTCAAGGAATTAAGGATTATCAAATGAAATCTCTAGATTTACAAAATGATAGAGCCAAAGTGTGTTCTTAGCTAGAGGGGGGTTTCCATGAAAACGAAAGGATCTAAGAGGAATACGAAAACCACTAATTCCAAGATTAGATGAATGGTTTAGCTTAGAATCCTAGAGGGCTTAATAACCCCAATAAGCAGCATATGATGCTAAATTTTGTAAGAGAACTTAGAGCATTCATCTTTGGCCTCTGAGAAATAAGGATAAAGGAAATTAATTATTTTGTTAAGAAACATTAACCTATATTTTCTAATTAGTTTTGTCATTATAATGGGAGAATAATATTTTCATATGATCCTGATGTAGTAGAAATCACTCCACTAGTGTTAGAGGAACAAATAATTCATATTCAAGAAAAAAAATGAGGATTTGTCTCAAAAAGTTTCAATTGACCTTTATATATGCCTTAACTTCATATTTCAGAAAAATATTCTATAGAGTAAAATAAAGGAAATAGGGGAAACTATGGTTGAACCTTGGCTGTTAATGGTGGACTTTAATTGCATGATGAATACTTCAAAAGTTAAAGGGAGCTTCAATACAAGGAACTATATAAATGAATTACTAGAATGCAATAGTATTGTTCAAGTATTGGACCTGAACAAGGAAGGACTCTTTTATACTTGGAATAAAAAGAAAGAAGGCAAATATTTCATGAGGAAGAAGCTTGATAGAGCATTGGTAAATGGTTATTGGTTAAAAGCTTTCCCTAAAAGTAAGATATTTTCAACAACCATTTACTTTCATATCACACTCCTATATTGATTCAAAACATGTTTAATGTGTATATTAAAAGCTTTCCTTTCCATTTTAATAACTATTTTCTTGAAGTAGAAGGTTTCAAAGAGGCTTTAATTAGGGATATTTAAACACATTTCAAAGGAAGTAGTTTATTTAGATGCATAAGAAAGCTACAATCTATAAAGGATTAATTGAAGAAATTGGTTGCAAAAAGAATCTTCACACTTAGACAACAATATAACAGGCCAAGAATAAGCTACAATTGATTCAAAAGGCTCTTTATGGGATTAGAGCAAAGAATTACAAGAAAAGGAGAAAGTGGAAATAATGCACTACAATCTTATGGTTGAGAACAACATATCTTTAATCGAAATAAAGTTCCAAAGCATTATGGTTAAAAAATAGAGACATGAATATACAATTCTTCTAAAAATCAATCCAGGCAAGATGAAATAATAATAACATATCTTTTTTGAAAATTGAATGGAAGAATTCTAGCTTCAAAAGAGGACCTACATCATAAAGTTCACAACTTTTTGCTAAATCTATTTGCTGTAACATTAAGGCTTCATCCTTAATTGCTATCTTAAATCTTTCATTGAGATTTAAGTCCCTGCTTAACTTTTTCATGTTTTAGTGAAACCTATTGAAGCAATAGAGGCATAAAGGAGCTTATTTCCTCTCAATCCCAATTAAGCTCTGGGTTAAGAAGACTTCAATGCAAATTTCTTTCAAAAGACATGGAACTATACCAAAATAATGGTGATTAATGTTGTGATGGAGTTCTTTAAGAATGGAAAACACACATGTCTTATACCTAAGGTACAATCTCCAAACTCCTTGAATGACTATCGCCCAATATCCTTATGGTCTAATAACTTCTCATAAATTTATTCAAGGAAAAAATCATGTTAGAATTATGCAATTAAAGTTGACTTCCACAAAGCTTATGATTAATTGGACTGTAATTTCATGATTCATACTTTACAAGTTTTTGGTTTTCCTGACCAATTAATGTGGTGGATTTCTCAATGCTTCACCATTGTTTCATATGGAATCCTTGTTAATGGAGAAGCAACCAAGTTGTTGAAGGGTGCAAAGGGTAAGGTAAGGGGATCCCTTATCCCCCTACCTTTTCACATTTATAATGGAGGTATTGGTGAGGTTAATCAAGAGCATGATCAATAAGGATCGCAACTTTATGTTTCACTCTAAGTACAAAGTGATGAGAATTTCAAATCTCTCATTCACTGATGATTTAATTCTTCTTTCCAAAGTTATTCCTAGCTCTCTATAAGCATTCCAATGACATGTCTCAAAACTTTTAAACCTTATTTGGTTAAGTCATTAACAAATAGAAAAGCCTTCTCATTGTATTTGCCAATGTAGGGGAGATTATAAGATTGTTAGCTTGTTTAATAGGGGTGAAGTTATCAAATCCTTTTGTCTACTATCTAGGGATTCCAGTACATACTAGAAGACCCTCATTTACTAACTTTAAATCACTTGTTGAGAATATAAAATTAGGAACATCTATCTAGAATTTTCAATGCCTTTCCATAGCAGGTAGAATCTAACTTATAAAAGTTGTGCTTAACAATCCACATGTATATTGATGTTCTCATATCTAGTTTCCAAAGAACATTTCAAAGACTATTGGAAAAATGCTAATAATTTCAATCCATGAAGCATCAACATCACATGGAAATGCACTTGCAAACTATGGAAAACTGCTTTCAATGCATCTGACCACTAATAAAAAGGACCAAATCAAATGTAGGCAAAGTAGAAATGGTGAATTCACCAATCAATCATGCAGAGATTTACTAAAGAGTGTGAGTAACAAAGCTCCGTAACACAAGTTAGTTTGGTATAATCATGCCTATCTTAAAGCATCAAATGTGTTATGGCTAACAATCAAGGGGAAACTAAGCATACTAGCAAGGATGAAGAAATTCCTTAGAATTTTAAAAACTTGTGTGCTATGTGACCAAGATGAGGAAATAGTAAATCATTTGTTTTATAAATGTCATTAAACCTCTAAAATATGGACACAAATAAAGGGACTATGCAATTACTTAATTCCGTCTTTAACTTGGCAAAATCTAATTCAATGGTGTAGTAGTAATCACAATAAAATCGAAAGGTTCATAAAACTTAACTGTTATATTAATGAACTCTATAGGAGAGTAGCTGATAACTCATCAATAACATTTAAAGTACAATCGAGAAATAGATTTTAAATGGAGAATTCCATAGTCCCCTCAAGTTAGGTAGCAATGCAAGTAATGCAAATATGCAAGGGTATTATGTAATTAAGGTGGATTAACACAAGCAGGAGAGTAGACAATCAATACAAGAAGATAGCACTGATCTTATCAATAAAAATACTTAAATCATGCAAAGTTGAAACATATGCAAGATAGAAAATATTTGGTTTAATGGAAATACTTGCACGAGCACAATGTTAAGTGGATATGGATCAAACTCTTTTATGGAGAAGAGAAGAAGCTTTGAAGTGGATAAGGGGACATCCCTAAATTGATTGAGCGAATCCTTGACCAAAAGAAGGACATGCAACAGCCAGAATTGATCAATATAAGCGCATGCATGAAGGTCATATAAAGTTAATTTACAGTACTATATCATGGGCATAGTTAGAACCAGATAACAAAGCTATTGTAGGCTATAAAGAGTTAAAAAATATTAGGTAAATGTTTTACTTATAATGGGATGAAAGACGTGGACTATTTTGTAAGAACAATTTTGTTCATATTTTAATTTCTAAAAAGAAATTGATTCATGGGGGTTTGTGGTCATCAATCATGATCTAGTTTAAAGGTAGACTTGTAAAAGAAATTTTTTTTCTGAAGATTGACTAGACTAATGATTCAAACTATGTCACAATTCATTATTAATAAATTCTATTTAAATCTTTATCCTTTTTATCAGAATTCAGTTACATTGCATATCGTTTTAATTATTAATCTTGAGATTTAATTTCAAAATTGTTCCTTATTTAAAACTTTTTACTATAAGTTATCTTCTTCAATATTTTAAGCGATGCAAATGATCATTTTTGTTGTTTTTGAAAGAATCGATCAAATAAATTTTGCTAAATTGACAGCTGTATGCAATATTCAAATAAATATAACATTTGAAAAGTGGTGAATTTATTAGATGAAAGATTGAGAGAAATTGAATGGTTATAGAATCCTAATGATCTTTTCTAAAGATAAAATTAATGTTTTAAAAACTAGATCGAAAGTCAAACTAGTAAGATAAGAGGTTTAAGGTTTAAATGGTTTAGCCAGTATCAAATTGTCATAAAACTAACTAAAGATTAAATAAAATTAAAGAATTTAAAATATAATCGAAAGAGATTATCCTTACCTTTCAAGAATTTGAAGTAATTGAAAAAGAGATTATTAAATAAAAACTAACTGATTTATAAGAACTTATTAATTTACAAAAATTGACTGATTTTTAACAGCAAGAGTTATTAAAGTAAATCAAACCAAAAAGTTGAATATTGAATCGAAAAGTTAGAAGTTTAAGATTTTTACAATTGAATTAGTTGAACCAGTTAAGTTTTTAAGTCATTGAAAAAAATACAAAAAACTTTCTTTTTGTCATTAACAATAGATATCAAAATGTACGATTATTTAGAATTTAAATTATTGTACCAATCCTAATTTCATTATTATGAATTTATTACTTTTTAAAAATAGAATAAGCGTTAGCTTTGAATAATGTAAACTCTTTAAATGTTATAAAAATTACCAATTATTTGACAAATGGCTAATTGAAAAATAGGCGGTGTCTTTTATTTTTTTCATGCTTAATGCTTTCAATTCGTATGATGACATTTTCAAAAATTAATTGTTTAAAATTTACACGTTTTCCTTATTTTACCATATGCGTTAGCGTATTGCCAATCTTTGTTATAATAAACAAAAACCCTAGACACCCTTATTTTGTTGTGAATATCTAGAAAATTTTCTAGATCTCTTCTCTTGAATTTCAATTATGAAACCTAGACACTTCTTTAGGTCTCCTAACTTAGTTATAGATATGTAGATTTTTCTCTAGACATCTTCTCTAAACTTTCAATTCCAACACCCAAACACTTCTCTATCTCTCACAATTTAGAGGTAAATCCCTAAATATTTTTCAGGTGGTCTTCTCTCAAAATTTAATTCCATCACCTAGTTCTCTTGGTCTCCTTATTTAATGGTAAATATCAAGATATTTCACTAGTTAAGTTCTTTTGAATTTCAATTCCTATACCTAGACACTTCTTTAGGTCACCCAATTTATTTATAAATGTCTACATATTTGTTTAGGTACCTTCTCTTGAATTTTAATTCGAGCACCTAAATAATTTTCTAGGTCTCTTGTTGTGGTAAATTCTTATATACTTTTTTAGGTCACTTTTCTTAAATTTTAGCTTTGATACCTGGACATATCTTTAGGTCTTTTATCCTAGTATTCAATCCAAAACTCTAGATATCTCTCTAAGGTAGTCTCTTTAAACATATAGATACCTCTTTAGGTTCACATTTCAATTAAAAACCTAAATTTTTTCTTTCAATTCATATTTAAATATCTATATACTTCTCTATGATTCTCATTTCAATTCAAAATTTTAAATATATCTTTTAATTTCTAATGTTCCCCTTCGATCTTTTAAATCTTTAAATTCATTTTATAACTTTTGACCAATTTATTTCTAGTTCATTTGTTTCATTTCCAATTTATTTCTCTATTGTATGTGGTGGAAAAAATTAGGATCAAGTTTCTTTAAGCACCTATTTTTATGAAAAATGAAAATACATATGGTTTTCATGCCTTTACAAAATAGGATGCACAAAAAGGACAACTATTGATACTTAATTGTGTTCATTTATCCATCAATTTATTTTATTCTTATCTTTTCTATAATTATATCCCACCGAATCGAATTTAAATACACTTATATTTGATTGAATCCAATTAATTTCAATATGTGACTGGTTGGATTATAATATATTCAATTCATGTCGATACCACATCAGGTTTAATTTCAATTTTATTATATACAATTTTAGGCATTTAAGTCCTAAAGCCTTTGTTAAACTCTAATTTACAAATAATTATCCATAATAAAATTTATTTAGTTTCTAAAAGTGATTAATTAGAATTTTTATATATTTGTTTATTTTTATTTTTGGTTTATTAGGGTTACTTAGATATATTCATTAATTTAGAAAGAAATGGCGTAAATGTAAAAAAAAAGGAAACTGAAAAGGGTAATTCAATAATTTAATAATTTGATGTTTTATAGTGTTTTAATTAAGAGGTAAATATTTTGGGAAGTTAATGAACAAAAGAAAAAAAAACCTAGAAATTTATAGAACATCGGATTAAGGGAGATATCAAAACTCTTAAATGACCAAGGGCATTTTGATATTTTCTTATTTATAAGAAAACCCCAAAATATGTCCTTGATACATTTTTTTAAAATTACAATATTCATTCCAAAAGAATTGATAGTTACATCTATCTTTGAGGGAGGAAATTTCTTACACAATATAGGCCCAATATAGTTACCAAGTAACTAAAAAACTGAAATTCAAACAAGTGACTATCTAACAAACAACATAGAAGTCAAACTTGTGATGCTAGAGGGATGTTTCATTTCTCCATTAGGTAACTAGACGATTGACCATTTTAAGGTTAACGTAGAGCTATAGTTGGTATTGTTCTCATTCACTTTTATCTACTCTCTTGTCCATTGACATAAATCAGTCATCATTTAGTTATCTATTCTCTACCTTCCTTGAAACAATCTAGCATTTCTTTCATTCTAAATGTAGCACATAGAGCTACCATAGGTAATGATGCATAAGGTTTTATCTCCTTTCGACACTCTTCCATCCTTTTCTATTTTCTTAAGTATGTTAGTATAGATTAGACTTGTTATAGATAAGTAGTATAGCTTTTGTATCAAGTTCCAAACTTTTGTGGAGAATTCATGATTGAAGAAAACATGTTGGAGTGACTCTTGATCTGTAACATCTCGTTACCCAGGTTAGAGCTAGAATCGTGAATTTTGATATTTTGATTAGCGATTAGGAAAATGCACTAGAGCTAGAATCGTGAATTTTGATATTTTGATGAGCGATTAGGAAAATGCACTTCAGCATTATTAATTGTGACATGATCGCACATGCATTCATTGGTATTTTCCGGGTACAATTGAGTTGTTAAATATGAGGAAAATGTGTTTGAGCAAATTGGTATATTTTTGGGATGTTGGTATTTTGGTGAGATTTTAGAAGGATTTTTATATTGGACCAACCTTATTGTGACACGTGGACTCGTTAGAGCATGACTTGTGGCAACATGTGCATTTGACAAATGGCTTGTCTGTACGATAACATGTGGCAAATTTATTTGAATGATAAATGGAATTTGATAGTTTAGTATTGGAGCAAATGATTATATAAATGTTAGTAGGATTTTATTGTATGGCTTTGTTTTCAAAGGGCATCCTTGACTTCACTTAAGAGTATGAGGAATAAGGCTTAAAGGAAGGGACAAGCAATTAGGGTATAAAAAGAAGAATAAAGGATTGATTAGTTGAAAAAGTGAAGAAGAGATCGTGGATGAAGGCAGAAGAGAAGAAAAGAAGCGAAAGGGAAGGGGAAAGCTAGGGTGTGACGAGTTTCAAGCTCCAACAAGTAAGTTATGCTTTAAATCTCATGGATTTGGTTGAATAAAACTTAAATTGAAAGATGGGAAGAGTATGGATGAGATTTGTGAGAAAAATAGGTTTCAGGAGAATTTTAGCTTCGCACGTCGCGACTTGCTCAAGCACACGTCGCGACGCACGTAAGCGTCCTCATCGCGACGTATGTCAGCGTCCTCGTCGCGACGAGCTACAGCTACAGCTCTGGCATACTGTAGTATTTTGGGCAGAACTTTTTCTGTAGATGTCCTAATGAGCTGATTCTTGACTCGTTGAAAACTAGAGACATAGGGCTACAACTTTTGTGAAGACATGGAGTTTTAATTCTGTCTCTAAGATTTTCAACATGTGTGTATGAGAGGAAAAATTTGAAGCGTAAAATGAAGTGAGGGATTGTTTGACATTGTTTGGTTCAAGCCAATTGAAATTATACATGGTTTTAATGAGGGCTTTGATTTCTGAATGATGTTTGAGAAGGATCGCATTATTGCACCCCGAAATTGTGTGTATGATGCAAAAGTGTGATATTTGTGAATATGTTTTGTGTATTTTAGCATCGGACGCCAGTCAGACATTGCCGGACCATCCAGGCAATAGCTTATTGGAGCGTACTGTGAGTAACCTAGATGATTCCCTCAATTACTATATGTCTACTGTGGTGAATAATGGCGGGTGATTGTGATTGTGTTC
>JANIJF010000006.1:42351126-42362800 GCA_024520955.1 Erythroxylum bequaertii
AATGTTAGAAAGATTATATGATATAGGTTAATGGAATTAAAGTGTTAAGGTTATAAGAATGTTCAAGGGTGTTTTTGGCAAGACAATTAAGGTTAAAAGAACCTAAGCTTATAAGGAAGGGCAAGGTGGACTTTTCTCAATCATTAAGGGTAAAATGGGAAGAAAGAAGTGTTGTCTTCTTCCTAAAGAAAAGAAAACGAAAATAGGAGAGAAAGGAGAGAAATAACGAAAACAAAGAGAGAAAGAAGAGAGGTTTCGGTTCTTGAGAGGAAGGAAGGAAGAGTAAGTAGGGTTTCATCTTTTCTTAGCTTTTGAGAGTGAATTTGAGGTTGTTCAAGAAGAGAAAAAGAAAGAGGAAGATAAAAGCTTTCATTTGGGCCAAACATCTCTTCATTTGGTGAAGATTCAAGGTAAATTTGATTTTAATCCTTTGGATTTATGGACGGATTTTGGTTCATGAAGCTTAGGAAATGCACGGGTTTAAGTATTATAGGATCAATTTGGTGAATGTATTTTCTTAGGGTTCTTAAATTAGAATTCCTATTGAATTGGGATTTTGTTATTGTTAAAGGAAATCAAGAGAGGCAAGAGGAGCAAGAGGAGAGGCATCTTTGAACAAGTCTCAAGCAAGGAATTCAAGGTAGGTTACATTTTTATAATTAAGTAAAGAAGCCATAAATGTTTCTTTCAAATAAATGAAATTAAATAATTTCCAACTACTTTATAAATGTGCATTTATTGTTCCTTAAATGCTTTGAGATAGTGCTACATGTTTTGTATATGAATTTTGTGGATGAATTATGAACTGATATGGAGATGATTTTGAAAAGACTGTATGCTTATGAAATTAAATTTCAGAAAAGTGCCATTTTGGGCAACATGTTTACAAATTGTGAAATGCATGATTATATGGCTTTAATTTGGTCCATTCTGTATATCAAGTGCACTTCGGTTAAAGGCTTCTCCCGCTTGCCCACTAGTGGCATGGAGCTCTTTCACGGACTTCCCTAAGTTCACGTCTACGTAAGACCATTATGTGGGATTGCGATAATACATTCTATTCACTGCTACACAAGACCATTTTATGGAAATGTGTTGGTATGTTCTGTTTATGGACCTACCTAAACCATTATGATGTGCTTATGTGTTTACATGTGTGACAAGTTTGATGAATGCATGATTTATATTGCTTATGAATTGTTTGATAGATGAGAATTTGGAAAATATGTGCTTTATGATTCAATGTGAATTTTTACAATGGAAATGAATATTTCAATGGCTTTTGCTTGTTACCGATTATAAAACTGCTACCTACGAGCTTTAAGCTCACCCCTCCATTTTCGTCCCATCTTCAGGTGAAGAGCATGAAATCGAGTAACCAAGAGTCAAGGCTTCACTCTGATTATGCATCTTTTTGTACTTTAAGATAGATTTTGAAAACACAAGGCTTTTGTTGCATTTTGAGCAAATTATTGTTCATGTATCTTTTGTATTTTGGGATTTTGAGATATTGATGTATTGTGGCTTGAAATGCCCATTAAAGCTTTGTAAAACACTTATCTTTTGATGTTAATGAGATATGATTGTGTTTTGCCCATGACATTTCCAAATTGTAGATTACATTTTCAAGTTTTCCATAGGGGTAAAAATGTGTGTTATGACTTCAAGGAAAAAATTGTATTGATCTAGGCTGAATTAGACAAAGTTGTCTGTTTAAAAGTTGTAGTTTATCTTTCTAGCTTTCCAACGCTATATAGTATGAAATTTTTTTATAACGAAATTGAGAGATATAATTATTAGAAGTTTGTGATGCTGTATAGGATGGACATTAGGGACTGTTTAATTGATTGGAAAATTTGACCCTTTTAAAGGTAAAATATCTTTTTGTAATCTTCATGAAAATTGTAAATCTAAAAGTCTTCTTCAAAATAGTCTTTAAATGACCTTAATCTAATATTTCTAATAAAAATTATACCATTTTTTACCAAAATAGGTCACAGGAAAAGGGTGGCAGGGGGAATCGCAATCACAGCTCTGCAGATTTTCGTGCAAGTCGCTATCGCAACTTCCCGTGGAGGCAATTCATACCTTCTACCCTTAAGAATATAGAGAATACATCTTGCCAATATTTTTTAACAATATTTCCTCCCACTTTCCATTTCTGCTGTACTTTCCCTTGTATTTCATCTCCAACTCTTCCTATTTTTAATCTTCAAATTTAAATCTCTCGTCTTTGCTTTTACAGATAAAGAATGCAACTTCTGAAAGACAGTCCAGTCTTTAAAGATAGAACTACCAGTTCCAACTTTCAATCAAAAAAGTATTAAGTTGTAATTCTTCAACCAATTTTAAGCATCAACAAAATTCTGATAATCGAAATAAAGGTAACAAGCTTTCAAATTTCAACATAATTTTCAGTAGTTTATAATAAAAATTTTAAATTCTAACCTAGAATTGCAATTCCAATTCCAATTTCAATCGAACATGAATGCAACTCCAATTATGGAAACCATAGGCTTAGAGGTTTTGCTAGAAAGCAATAGTTTCCTCCAAAACATCAGAAGGATTTCGGTCAAGATAAGTCAAGTCAGACCAGTAGCAATCTGTAAACTTTCCTTGTAACCGAAATATTTTGAACGCTAGGACACTCTTACCATCTGCTAGATCATTAACACAACACAATAAATATACTAAGCCCTGAAGGGGCATTAGTTAACTGGGCTGACAATCAGCAAATAATCAAATGCCAAAACAACCCATGGGTTACCACTACCTACTCACTATTAACATCCCAAGGAAAAGAAACACAGATGCGCTGCACTGTTCATCTTTCATTAACAACCGGCTGCTTTCAGGAAGTTGTCGAAAGGACTAGCAGGAGGCAGCCTCATAGCTAAGCTCGAGTCCATCGGTCTCACGGATCCCTGAACACAACCACAGACATATATCAAGATTACTAAGATGTAGGGGTTTGTAAATGTGTGCAAATACGAGTGAACAGAAATGGTATTGTATTACTACAGTCAGTCAAATATTCAACAAACCACCATATGACCTACTGCAAGTTTGATTGAACTGAGCTAGATTCTTAACACACCCAAGTATATAGGAATCTAGCTCTAATGGCAATGTTGCACCTTAAAGAAATTCTAAGATGATATACAACTCCATATATTTTGTCAGACCTTCCACGGCACAGGGCATCCATTTGTAGGATGTGCCAGTAAAACTTTGTCAGCTGTTCTAGCATCACAGTTTTCTTGCACCAACCAATTAGAGAGTTTCTTCCTTGTACCAGTTCCCAAAGCTTCACACTGTTTAGCCATGGTATCATATGGGAGAGGTGATGTAGAGACAGATGTCCCTACAACTTGACCAGCTACCTCTAGCGCCTGAATCAAAGTACTCAAAATGTCAAAAACTATATGGGCTTATAAACAAATCAATTGTACTTGCTTCTGCACAAACAATGACACAGAGGAGGTGACTTTTCAGAAGTAGGATTACCGATTCTAGTAGCTGTCCAATGCTGATAATGTGGGAGACAGAAGGGGACGACGGCATCTTGGGAATAAACCGAGACAAATCTGCAACAGATGCTTCACTTGTCACATCATCCTGAACAAACGATGTCAGAGCATCCTGCAAAACAGAAAGTTGTTGGCCGTGTTTTCTGAACTTGTTTTTATGTTTGATCATGAAATAATGATGAATGTTAAATACATACGTCATCAAATGAGAGCGATTCCTTGGAATGGGAAACAACTTTACTGTGGTCTATGTCAAGTACTAGTTGCGGGCCAAACATGAAAGCTTCATCAGGCACAAATGGTTCTGACAACTGTCTAGCCAACTCATCCACCCCCAGCTTAAAAAGGACATATAAACATCAGAAAGAGAAAGAGAGCGAGGACAGAGAGAGAGACCACTACTAAAATTGCTTACCTCCACAGTCTTGGATAGATTCAGAGCCAAGAGATCAATTATTCCCTTGTTTGATTCAAATAATCTTTGTAACTCACGAATTGATGCCATAGCTAGCTGGTTGTCAGTAACAGATCCATATTCTCCTATATCTGCGAAAGGCTTTACGTGTACTTGAAAGTTGGTGCCAATAGCCAGGAAGGGATCAAGCTATTCAAAAGAAAAAAATTTCAGTTAGTCACTGCTCATCTGTTGTACTTCGGAAATTGAATTCCAGTTAGCTGGCTAACTGCTTTTAGAAATTGATTTCCAGTTAGCTGGCTAACAAACATCTAGAGATGGCTCAGCCGGGCCCAGTCTGGTCAGACCCAAAGTCAATGGACTTAGCCCGAGTTAACCGGGATTCAGACGAGGCTCAGGCCGGGCTGAGCTCCAACTATATATAAAGAAATGATTCTGATTTCACTTCTCTAATCTGTTCTCTCTGTAGCTTTCATCTTTCTTCCTCTTCCACAAAACTGCAACTCTTTTTCCAAATTTAGGTAAAAGAAAGACAGCAGAGACTTCCCAAGCATGGGTGGTGGCCTTGGAAGATGACCAATGTTGTTGTTGTGGTGACCAGTGCAGAGCTTGGAAGTCCTCATGGTGATGGTCACACCGGCGGAGCAGATATTTTGCAATTGCTGATCAGTGCTGTTCAATTTGTTGTCTTTGCATTTTAGTAATTTCTTAGTTGCTTTTTGGTAATTTCTTCTCCAAATCCTATTTTTAGCTCTTTTCCTAGCACCAAATCGTTCTCATGCAACTTAAATTCTGAAACATTGGAGAGGGGTCAATGTTGATCGAATCTTTTATAGGTTAGGTTGGATTGGGAGCTGGACGGTTGGGGCTTTAGACTGCTCAAAGCCTGATCAGGTTCGAGCTCAAATGAGCCAAGCCTGATCGGGTCTTAGGCTGGGCTCAGGCCACCTATAAGGGGAATTGGACCAGCCCTGGACAAACCCAGGCCCGGCCCATCCCAGCCCATTGCCAACACTACAGAGATGGTAAAGTAAATCTTGTGGAATTAAAAGCTTCACAATAGTAGAATCAATAACGACAACCCTCTACCATTTAAGAAGTTTAAACTAATACAATCAAGTTTGAAAGATAGAAGTCTCACATTGGATGGAAGTAAGGATTTAATGAACTCGTTCAACTCAGCAACTTGATATATTTTGGCTGCAGACATCAGCATACCAATTGATAATCCAAATATGGATCTCTTACATGCAGGAGTTAATATCCCTGAGAAAAGATAGCATAAACATATGAGTTGCAGATGTATTTTATCCAACATTGAATAGATGTTTCAGAAAGAAGGGCTTCTACCATTGTTGGAATCCAAGCCCAAATTCGCAAGAGAAAGGGGAAGCTGGAAGAAGCGGACTACAAGAAGGTCATTTGTATTCTGCATATTACAAATTCCAAAAGAGTTACTAAATGTGTAAAGAATGATATACCTAAAATCTCAAATTATAGCTTTAAGTAACCCCAAAACCATGATTAATATCCCGTTATCATCACGATCGTCCTCATCAAGATTTTTATAAGATTCCATGTAGCCAACCAGGACCGTAAACAAGACAGATCCTAAACAATAGGACAGGTTTAGCTTAAGGATAAAAGATTAAGCTGCAGCAACAAACAGAAAGGAAACTAGGTATGATTGTATTCCAGTCATGCAACAGGAGAGTAAAGGCAGTGGTAGCGAGTGATTTCTGCATTGTCATCAACTACTTTAACAAGACATTCCAACATCAGGATTTAACGAGTATAACAACCATAACAGCATAAAATAAAAAGAAAACAGCATAGGATTTTTAAGTATGATATAGTGTTTATTCTTCATTTTGTAACAGCAAAACTTCCAATATGTTAAGAGACTTAGTTTTCAAAAGAAACATCTCATTAATAAATAAAACCATAAAGTTTGAATCTTACTTTCAACCGTGAAGAAACAACTGTCAACACAAAAGAATGAGCTATAGCTTCAAAATTTGAGGGCATGTTATCTGAAAGGTTCGCTTGTACCCAGAAGGCAGACAGCAATTGGCCTATTTGATCCTCATTAAGCTTCACTACATGTAGTTCCTGCAAAAAGCATTACAACACATAAGTGTTGCTGTGGCAAAGTAGCTTACAAGCATATGCCAAGCATACAGAACACAAACTGGAGTTGCTTACCCCCTCAGAAAAGCTGGATGTAACAGCAGTCCTGTCAATTATTGAATTGATCGAGTAAAAATTGGAGGAATTCTTTCGAGTCAAGCATTGTTTCCAATCTTCGTCCATGCTTTCCAATTCCTTATACTCACCATGCACATTTTTTCCATGCCTTTCATTTTTACCATCTTTCTCTCTACGGAGCCTTTCAAGTAGCGATGTTATTGAAGCAAAAGCTGATGCAGTATCTGAATGCCATTTTCGCAATTCACAGATGGAACCTAACTGCAAAGAAGCTTCGCGCTGGAGTTGAATAGAGCTGGGCATGAGAAGCATGGAAAATATTCGGTGTGCCCCAACTCGAACCTCAAGATCTGGATGTACCATTACTTTCAAAAGTTGGATTAGAAGTTCTTCAGGGAAGACCTACAATGAAGTTATATACAAGTGATCAAGTATGAGAACATGTAGACAAAATTGAGTATAATCACACAGGATAGGCTAATAATTCATTTCGTATAAAAAGATGTGCAATTAGAAAATCCACAACTTAATGAAGTTGTATTTGTTCGATAAAGAATATCACTAACCAACAAAAACTCATATATTGATCAGTGAACTTCCAGGAAAATTGAAGATATAAGATTGAATACTTGGCAGTCATTGAAAAAAATACACAAATGAATGCCCTGAAAATAGTTAATTGATCCAACCTGCAGCGAAAGTGAAGGTGATGACAAAGAGATCATATGAGCAAGAACAATGAGGGACCCAATTGTTGGACGGGCAACAACTCCAGCAGATGTTAGCTTCTCCAGTGTTATGGCCATCATGTCAAATAGGGGTCGTGTATCACCAATCTAATCTCAACAAAAGAATACATAAAGAAGTTGATTCAAACACAAAACTAAGTGCTACTCAATAAGATTGTAACTCTCAGCTTCCACAGGAGGGAAGAGGGATTTTGCAGTTCAAGTTACTACATGCATAGCTAGTCTTGATCAGACAAATGCCTAGATCCCAAAACAAATTTACTGTCAAGAATCAGTCATGTAAAATCTTAAAGTTTACCCCTTTAGCAATTTCAAGCAAGCAAAATTCAATGGAGTTCTGGAGTGATATATTCAGGTTTGACTCTTGGTCTCCTGCAGATTCAACTGTTGCTTGAAGACTTTTTCTCAAGTGTCTGCACAGATCACTCACAATGCTAATTTCAACCAGCACTGCTTCAGATCGTATTTGCCTAGCTAAAGCTGCAGCAAGTTGAATGACATGGGATTTGAGTTGTGGATCATGTGCTATATTTTTGTGGTCCAGATGGCGTATAACAGCAGCCAAAACCAATTGTTGATCCCCTGGAGTGAAAGAAACATTAGAAATCACACAGTTGCAATTGTTTTTTTCCAGGGGAGTATTTGCAACCCTAAATTCAAGAAAGGGCTAGACATGCATAAGCTAAGCATAATGGAAAGGCATAAAGAGTATTCAAGATACCTGAAGTTTCCAAAAAGTAGCACAGGTCGGACATAACAATCATGGCCAGACCTTGTCGAGGAATCCAGTGCCTCCCAGAATCAAAGTAGTTAAACAGTGGGTCAAGAACTCTGCGCATTGTTGTCCTCTCCTTCGCTAGCTCAACCATTCTTTGAATACAAACTTGAGCCCATACTCTGGGTGTCTCAAATTCTTCTCTAAAAGATAAAATGCATTGGAAATAGGAAGACAAAGAAACACTAGATTGGGATTAAGTATAGAACAGTTTACAAAAATTACCTTGTCAACTGAAGGATCTTTTTTTTCAGTTCGTTGTCTCATAAGTATGCAGCTAGAGTTAGTATCTGTATCAACAACAGGAGTTCTGCCCTCACATCTAACTACTTCATCCACCCAGTTATGTTGTGGCTCCTCTCTCCCATCATTATTTTCTACATGCAACTCTGGCTCATAGTTATCCAACATTGCATGAACAATCTGCATTTGTTTGAAATTGATTCAAGCATGATTTAAAAAATAATAATAACTATACAGAGTAATAGCAGCAAGTGAATGCCAGTTATAGCTTGATAAGAATTCAACAGTCCTACTTGGCTCGATTTGTTACTTATCTGCAGGCTAAATGGTCATGAATTGCAACTAGCTTTTTAAAACATAAATGCCAGTAACACAACAGAAGCAAATGGCTAAGCATAAAACATCAGACAATGTTGCTATATATTATAAGATTGTTAACAGTAAGTCAATTTCCGTAAAGTAAATAATCATGTAAAGCAACATATAACCACTCAAAGCACATACCTCATCAAAAGCAGCAAAAATGTATGAAAACTCTGTCATGTACCAAACCTATCAAGAGCAAACCACTAAATAACATAAGTTGCATACCAAGAATTCTACAATCATTGACATGTAGGAAAATGGTGATTAATACTTTAAATTAATTTATTTATATCTGAAGAATATATCATATGAACAAATACCATAGCTGAAAGGCACTGAAGGCTATAAGCTTTCAAACGGCTAGTATGATGTTTTTCTCCATTCTCACGTGCCAGCTTACATACTCTTTGAACGAATTTCTCAATCGTATGTGTATATGTACCATCTGCCTGTTTGAGCATCAGAGTACGGTAAAGTGATAAGGTAAATTATCATCTAAAATAATTATAACTAGAGTTACTTCATAAGAAAAGAGATTTACTAAAGGGATATTAACAGAAGCTGAATCATCTACTTCCCAAAGATGAAATAGGTTCTGGAACAAACAATTGTAGCTAAATAACTAATTGTGAAATTATACTAACAGCCACTGTTAGGTCAACATAACCATCTTCTAGCATCATCTGTGGTATCTTCTGTACCTTACTCATCCAAGTATTAGCATATCATCTGAAAAACCATAGAGTTTAGACATAATCTACCTGACTATAAATGAATGTTGTTAAGGTTTGGCAACCAAGGATCAGGCAAGCTTCTTGCTTAGATTTGTCCAACAGTTCATTGACCACATTTAACAAATTGATTGCAAAGTATGCCCTGAAAATTCCAAGGTATGGCATTATAACAGAAACATAAATTCTCAGCATTTAACTTTAGGTGTATGCAGCAGAAACAAACACCATTAGTTAGATTTGCCAGAGGACAAGCTAAATGAAAAGACTAAAAAGTTTCACAATCTCACAGATAGACAAATATAAAAACCAAATCAACCAATTAACAGAGTAAAACGCCATTCAGCAGCCTTATTAATCACATAGGCAAACTAAATCATCAAGCTTTTTCGTGGACAGACATGAACATGTCGTCAAACATGTAGAATTTTGGGACCACATTTAGATGTAAAGCAGAGTATTGATAGCAAGAAAGTAAAAAAAAAACCAAAAAAAAGGCACCAAGTACTTACATCTGCTCTTTACATATAGAAACCATTTTGTTGTAAGCCTCAGCAACAATATTGATGAACTTGACTTGTCCACTTCGCAGTTCTTTGTAACATCTTTCCTCGAGATATTTTGCAATCTATTTAAAATAGCATCAGTACAAAGTTACAGGTTCACTCTCTACCTTCAAGGCTTGAATAACATTTTATAACAAAGCAGTTATGCATAAAGACAGCACCTTTGGAATCCTCAGTGGGTTTTTTGCAGCATATTCACATAGTTTGACAATTTTTCTTTCATTTACAGTACAATCCTGCAAAACATTGTGGAGGCTTCAACTTTTGTTCCCATAAAAAAGAATAACAGTGAAGCTAAAGCAGATGGGTTGTACATAGTGTTAACAGATTTCCAGCTACACTGCTTCTAACAACTCTTCTACAGAAATAGAGTATGTCTGCAGATCTGAATCTCCAATGCATATGAAAAACAAAGTTCAATGCATTTTGTATTGTTGGAACAATGAAGGTACTCAGTATACTGCATTAATTGATTAAATGCAAACAAAGGCATTTTGGAACATAAAACAATAGGTCACTCCAGAAAAGTCTCTGAATGTGACCTGTTCCATCGCATGATAAAACCTTTCATGGTAATATCACTATTCACTACATCCACATATGTCGATACTCTGATGTTCCAGTCACAAGTAAAATTGCAATTTGAGAACCATATATTTCGTAGGCGACAGCTTAGTATCAATTGATCACACGTCTTCTCAAACCACCAAGGCATTGTTGAGAGAATGAAGACTCACTGGGGACTTAGGGAAGATGTCCGAAAGCAATTTCTTATATCGCTTTACAGGTTGCCGAGATCTGGACCTCAATGCAGGACAGCATATGCACATGGTTTCGCAAGCAGGGAATATCTTCCTGGAAATGAGCCCCATTTTCTGCACATAGCGATCAAAAGAGGAGAACATAATGAGAAATCCAACTAAGATCTTCTGTTGCAAACTCGAGTCGTAAACAAATTGATCCTTGAATATAGTTAAAATCTGCTCAAACCAAGTAAAGTGAAAGCACCGGCATGTATGAAAGCAAGATGATCCACACGTACAAAGCAAGCGAGGAAGAAGTTGTAGAAAAGCAAAGTAGCTGTTCTTTATGATTTTGTTTTTTAAACCAGGAAAAGAGATAAGCAGAAGGCCGTAATTTAAGTAATGTGAAACAGACACAAAGCACCAGCAGGAAAACCAAAAACGCATCATACATTTAGATGTAGATCCAAAACTGCAAGGAGAATGCCAGTGTAACGCATACAAAGAAACAACACGAAACAACCCAGTGCGTCTTATAGCACCTACAAGCTACAGCAATGTGCCAACTGGTATCCGAAGTAAAACTTCTCAGCCGATAAACATCAAGTCGGTGTGGCATATACGGCACCAACAAGAAGAAAAAGAACAACCGAGAACAGCAAATTGAGAGAACACAACCCACGAACAAAAGGCATGAAAACAGGAGAGTGCATAAAAGAAGGGCAGAGAAGGCAACGCACCTATCGGGTGTGGCTGAGCCTCGGCAGAGGCAACAGATCTACGAGGGCAAAAGAAGGAAGAACACAGGGGAAGGGGAACGAGCAAAGCAAAAGCAAAACCAAAACAAGGTGATACCGGGGAGAGCGCGTGGATTAAGAAAAAAAATTAAGAAAGGAACGTTTGAGAAGTATGTCAGTCTTGAGCAGCTTTAAGTGTGGAAGACAAAAACTTGTTTTCAAACTTTTGTCTTTGAATAAAAGGCTATGCATTAGGCTTTCAAGTTTAGGAAAAGCTTTTATTTTTATGTAATTCAAAATTTCGTATGCCCAGCACCAGCAGCCCAGGTCAAAATGTAGTAATTAAGGATAGCTTATGCTAATAAAATGTATTCTACTCGGATTCAAATGTTTGCTATAATTAAGAAAACGCTAGTTTTTGAATATCTTCCCGCTAGTTCAAGTCAGAATTTAAATATTAATCCCTCAAAGCTGTACCATCACACCTTCCATCTTGCAAACAAGGCATATTAAATTAAATTAGTAAATACTAATCAATTTTTAAAATATCTTCAACATATAAATTTCAAATATTAATTTAATAATTAAAATATATATTAATTTATAAATTA
>JANIJF010000006.1:43660275-43677772 GCA_024520955.1 Erythroxylum bequaertii
TGCAAAGGGGTATAAAAAAATGCTAAAATGCCAGAAAATGAAAAACGAGAGCTTCTCTAGTGGCGTCGAGAAGCTTATGCTACAAAGAAGCATAATGCTACTCTGTCTTTTTTTAGTCGTAGAAATAAGAGGTGTAAAATTGATCTATCCAAGATGATAGATAATTTTGATTGACCTGAGTTGTCTATAGGAGAACGTCGATGTCAACCAGTTCATGATCAACCTGTTTATTCTACCATTGATAGCATTATTGTAGATGATCAACTGTTTCTTCATCCATCCAGTGGTTAAATGGTACAAAATCCATCTACTGATTTTAACATTGATCATGTCAATGTTAATCATCCCTCTCTTCGGCTTGGGGAAGTTATCGGTAGAAAATCAACAGTTGAAGTGTCTAATAATATGCATCATAATTTAGATTGTCCAAATATATCTTCCTCTTTTGTTTTATCCACCTCAATGGCACCTATCGAGGATCAAGGTATAAATTTTGTTAGCTATATTCTTTTTAGTTTTGTATTATTATTGCTCCTCAAAGTGATCAACCCTTTTATAAATCTTTTTGGGGATAAACCATCATTGTTTTCAGCCAAAATTAGTGTGCTTAAAGAATTGTCCTGCTAAACCTTAACAGCTTCCTTTTGTTCCTAACTGTGAGCATTATGATGCCAAAAGATTCTATTTAGAGCCCCCATCATTTTGTTGTTCTTTAGGAGAGATTTCCATTCTTGCTCCTCAAATGCCATATGCTTTAAGACGATTATTTATTGATGGTGATGAAGAGTCTGAACATTTCAGGAAGAATGTTCCTACATATAATAATGATGTGGCTTTTACTTCGTATGGAGTTAGGTATGATTGAGAATTAACAAAAAATAAGAAAGGTGTTTATACATTTTGTGTTTAAGTTCAAGTTTATCATTTCCTTGACATTTTAGTTTCGACAACTAATAAAGCGTCTAATATCCAACTCTATTTTTCGATACTGATGAGGAACTTAGAAGAAGGACAAAAAGTTATGATAAACTTTGTGAGGATACATTAAAATTAATTATGGTAGTCCTAGAACATAATCTCTATGTTAAGTTCTTCAGGAGTCTTAGGGACATTCCAACACTTGACAATCATACAATAGTCTTGAGTTGTTATCCTATCCTTGATCAACGTGTATACAATCTTCCTACTGCATCACAAGTAGCTACTATATGGATTAAGGTGGATGATGAAAGGGTTGATAACAGTAACACACACACACATGTGAATAGATTTTTATACATATTGCAATGACTGTTTATGCACTCATTTGACATTTTTTGGGTATAAATAATTTTTAATTGATTTATAAATGTGATCATATTGTGAATTTTGGATATTTTGTCTTGATAATTTATTTGGAGAGTATAATTATTGGTTTAGAATTTTTGGTGAAATTTGAAAAATTTTCTAAGATTATAAGTATTTTTGAACTAAAAAAATGTCAAGTAGCGAGACAATTGATAAATGGTGGTAAAATTAAATGTCAAATGGTAGTAGAAATTGTTGATAAATGACATTATGATTTAATGACGAATATCATAAAAAATTGGGAGACAATTGGATTAGAAATTGGAGACAAATGGATTGGTTGAGAAAGAAGACCCATTAGAAACCATAAGGTGGTGACATGTGGTAAGTGACAAGTGTCACTTGTCATGCCACACACCCATCCACGATATTTCCTTTCATTTGAAAGTCTATCCCTTGTCTTTCATTTTCATTTGATGCTTTCTTATTCTCTCATCATTTTTATCTTCATCTTCTACATTTCTTCTTCTTCATTTCCACGATACCTTCAACTCTCACCATTGTGAACTTTTCCATCATTTTTCACATGTTTCTTTAAGATCATGTGTCTTCTTCTTGAAGAAGAATCTAACCTACTCCACCTTCTATAATGATGATCGTGTGGCTCAAGGAAAGCTAGGGTTAAGTGATATTTTGAAGATTTTGAAGTTATACAAGTAAGTATCATATTGTTCTTGATGATTTATTGAATGAAACATGTATGATGATAGTTAGAGGTTACATGATCATAAAATAGTGTTTTATATATGTTGGAATGTGGGTAAAGAAATGATCACATTGATGTCTTGTTTTTGTGTTTATGATGATCAATATTTTATAAGTTGTTGTAGAGATGAGTTTGAAATAGAAAGATCATTAAAAATGGTATAAAAAAGTGCATAAATTTTCGATAGATAAATGGATGCTTCATGCTCTGTTTTCAATGTATATTAATGTGGATCTCTTTGGGTGTTTTAGAGATGAATTAAAATGAGTGTAGAGCTAAATTAATGCGGTGTCTTGAAATGGGAAGAATTAAGGTGATTGTTAGAAGTGAAATGAATGTGAGATTAGAGTTGAGCATGTGCAAAAAGTTGGTGATGAATGTATATATATATGTAGATGTTCTGTTTTTGGTATTATGATCAAACATAGAATATGATTTGTTTGTCATTGAAATTGAGCTGAAATATACGTAGTAATGAAAAGGAAATAATGAGGACATAAGCTAGAAATGATAGACTAAGCAAAAGAGATGAACTAGGATGAAAATGATGATGAAGTGTGCTGGAATATGTTAGATGGAGTGTTTTCACTAAATAGCCATTTGTATTTTGGCCATATCTTAATCTGTACATATCCAAATGGGATTATTTTAATTTTATGTTAAACTAGATACAGAAGACTATATTTTTCATGAAGGAATCGAATTTGAATTTTGTCTCTAAGAGTTTCAAATTTTGGCTTGAAGTTGAGTATTGTGTGTTGTCACGGTGTGAGAACATTTTATAGTAGTTTGAGTATAACTTGTAGAATACTGAACCAAACTATATGAAATTAAGGACGTTAGAAACTTAAGAAATATAGGAACATTTTTTTAGATGAACGAGTTCTCTAAATACCTCATTTCTATGTCATAATGGCCATGAAAAATTGACCTAAAAATCTATTATGAGAAAATCTGGAATGATGTTTGAATAAGGGATCATCTGGTAGTTGCACAATCGTGACAGAGAGGTAGTTGCACAATCATGTGATAGAGAAGGATCATTTAGTAGTTGCACAATCATGCACAAGCACGATTGTGCACTGTTGTCTTCTTACCTTACCTTGATGTTTTTAGACTTAAATGGGGCTTGAAATAAAACTAGTTTGAGGTTGAATAAGTTGATAAAGTGTTGGATATGTATAGGTTGTAATTGAGGATATAACTTAGTGAAGGGATTGTTGATATCAAGTGTATAAAATATGGAAATTTATGAGTGTTATAAGAATAAAAGTGTTCTTAGAAATGCTAATATGATTGTAAGGAGATGAGTAATGTGTATCAAGTAAGAATGAATGAGAGTTTGGATATTGTGTGATCATATAATGTTAGAATAACATTGGTGAATGATTGATTGATGATTTTTATAAAAATAATGTGTATTGAGCTATGAACCTTAGTACGTGATTGAGTAATGAACCTAGAATAAATTTGTTTCATTAAGGGGTATACCTAAGTTCAAATTAGACATATATGAGTTTTGAAGTATGAATGATCATGAGATGTAATAAAGGAAACATACCCGGAATAGTCAAATTAAGCATGCATTATACATAACATATATACATATATGAACAATTGAATGTTTATGTGATTTTTGCAAATAGTAATGTGTGTGCAATGTGTTTATTGCATGATATGGATACACAGGATAGAACGTCTGCATCTAGACATTTTCGGATCATAGAAGCTAATGCTAAACTAGAGCGTACTATGAGTAACCTAGTTGGTCTCACTCGATTAATTGTTTATTTTAAATTTTGTATTGAATTATTATGTGAATGTGAATTTGTTAATTCCATACATTGACTGTCTAAGGTAGTTGATGCATGAAATACATATTGGAAGTGTTCATTGAATGTGAATTTGACGAAATAAGTGATTCTCAACTTATATGTTGAATGCTGGATTAAGGTCCGATGATAAATGTGAATGAGATTGTGGTAGTGAATACGAATGTGTAACATTGAGCACATTTGACTGGCTGAATACATATGATGTATTTCATTACATGAATGCATGATAACATAAAGACAGTTGTGACTAGAGTGACCAGTCTGAAAGAGCTTAAAGCTCGAAATATACACAAGAGCCATAGGCTAAGTTGTTAATATGCCCAGTATCCACAAGGGACATGGGACAATATCTGAAACAAGCTCGGTATCCATAAGGGATATGGACTAGTAAAAAGGCACTTGGTCACGACAATAACAATTGGAAGTGAGTCTCATAAACATTGCATATATAATTGATATGTATGTTTTAAATGACCAAAATGAACTGTTTGACTGCTCTGAATGTGAAATGTGAAAATTATGAAAAAAAGAGTTTTGTGATGCTACATGATGATAAATGAAATGATGTGAAATTTGGGATTGTATGAGTTATGTGATTGAGTGAGCCATCGAGGATGGTCCACTCATTGAGTTTGCAAAACTCAACCCAAAATTTACAACATTTTTTAGGCTTAGAGCAGATCTCCAGTTAGACAAATTGGAGTCTAGCCACTGCATTCGAGTAAGAGATAGAAGTCGGGATTAGTTCAAGTCTGCATAGATTTATCTATTTTTCTATTAAAAAATGTATTCCGCAATTATTGTGCCACGTGTACCTAAATAATTCTATTTTGTAATGATTTTCCAAATTGGAAATGTTTGTAAATGAGGTTGATCAATGAGTGTAATAATAATTGTGATTATGATGTTTATGAAAAAATGGGCCTAATTTGATTAGTGGTTTTGTAAAATATGCGTGTGATGCGTGAAAAGTTTTTAATAGTTATGATTGGCTGACTATTCTAACATGCCACCCTAGTAGAGTATGTTCTTGAATACCGTCGGTATGTTCGAGGATATGCACTATGAGAGTGGAGTGCTACATCACCGATGTGAACTTGCTCACATACTCCCTCACTGAGCCATTTTGTTTCGTCCCCTTCAAACCTTTCCTACGAGCCATGAAGTGTTGTTGGGTAGGAACTGGTCTATTAGCTCCTTCTTTAGCTTGTCCCACATATCAATGGGAGGTCTGCCTGCATTGATGACATTAGAGGTCCTCGTCCTCCACCATAGCTTGACATCACCCACCATGTACATTGCTGTGATTAACACCTTCTCCGAGTCCGCTACCTTTACTGCTGCCATCAAAAACTTGTGGCTCTTGCACTTTCACCGTAGTGCTTTCCACTCGAACACCCGTCTTGTGCCTTTCCATCGTACGCTTGAGCACCAAAAGATCATAGCTCATCTCCTCACGATCCTTTATCTATTCCTCGAGCGCTCTCATAGTTGCTTGAAACTCCCTCTCTAAGGCTGCAATATGTAACAACAAAGGAACTACTCCCTCATCCGTCAGGGTTGGAGACTCAAGAATCACCTCTATTCTGGTAACCCTTTCCGCTAGATTACTTCGACCAGCCATCGCTCTCGATTGGCTCTGATACCAACTATCAAAAAGATCTGCTTTGGACTCGAACTTTTACCGCATGTCGCGCCCACCTGCGTACGACAATCCTGCTTCTATCCACTAAAGCAAGATTCAGGTCTCTCATGTGAATGTGGCCAAACAATTCCATTAGCTCTCGAATACCTCATGCACATACAAGTGTTTAAAGTGTTTCTCTCTCACAAAAAATAACCCAAGTGTATAACAAAGTAAAGAAAGCAACAAGAGATATATATATAGCTGAAACTAATCTTTCATTAACCCTCAACAAAATGTGAACAAAAGATACAAGTACCTCCTTCCCGAAGCACTTACAAGGAACTCCCTACTTGAAGCCCTTACAAGGAAGTCCCTACTCAAAGCCCTTATAATGAGAACTCCCTTAAAAGCTCTCAACTCTCAAAGCTTTCTCCTCTAAGTGATTTCTCTCAATGAGTGAATGACTCAATGTTTGAATGAATAGCTCTCAACTCTAATGAGCTATTTATAGGCATCTCTAGATGACTAAGTTAGAATCGTAATAGAAGAACTGTACTAGCTAAGACCATAATCTTATCATATCTTATCTGTATCAGATTACATCAAACTAACTAATAGATGACATTCCCATCCAATTAGGACTCTATCTAATAGGATTAAGCTACATCACATTAATAAGATAAAAGATTACCCTATCTAGGAATGATTATCCTTATCCATGAAGATCTCATCTATCTTCAGATCATCCTTCCACATGTTCTTCATCTCTTAAAGCTGATATTCATCCACTGTGATCTTAACTACCACGTCATCATCTGCCACATCATCCACAATTGACACGTCACTATTGATGTGTTTTCTAAGTTACCACGGCTTATCCACACATAGCTCCATCAATGCACGACAATGGACAAGTCCATCTTCCATGATCAAGCTCACTCATGGTGTAGTCTCATTGCTCAATGACTAAGTACAAGTCATAACCCGGGTTAGTATAAAACCTCGCATACTTTACATACCTTCAACCTGCCTCGTCGAAGTTAAGTGCTTATGAACCTTGTCGCACTCGCATGCCTTCATGCATCCTTGTGGGGTCTCGCACACCTTTGTCATTCTCGCACACCTTTAAGTCTCGCATAACTTAGTTCACCAACTCCTTGCAGCCTTGCATCCTAATCTCATGTCTCATCAAAGATTTCTGCCAATGAGCACCTATGCGTGCTCATGCGTATCGAATTTCACCTACTCTCTAGACCTTTGCCGATATTTTCGGCATCCTTTGCCTTCTTCAAAAGTTCCTTAGGTTTTGCTCGCCAACTTATAATACTTCGCTTTGTTCCCTCATTAATACGCCTTCCTTGTGCTGATCTACGTGTTAAGCATTGACCAAGGCTCACCAACACTCGCACGATCCCGCAATCTGGACGTAGGGGCCTAACACATGTAATACCAACTTAAGTGAGGATTGGTTTGTCATGATCCTTTACCTTTGGATCAAGGAAGGTTATAAAGTAAATTTTGGGATACAAAAAATATAAGTCTCTACAATCAGTCAAAGAGAAATAATAAAATATTCTTCTAGTTAGATCAATAAATTAGAACAATAATAAGAAACTCAATAAAAATAAATAAACATTAAGATTTATATAAAAAACCATTCAATATAGAGGAAAAAACCACAAGCTAAACCGATAAGTAAATCTAGTAAAGTCAAATAACGATTTACAGAGTTTAATATCTCACCCTACAAGTACAAGTTGTCGCATAAAATTTTAGCTTCGAAACCAAAGTTAATTTGTGAATCAATAAACTTCAAATTAATCCCAATAACAATAAACAAGGATAAGAATATTACATTACTTACTCTCTCTATATTTTTTCTCACTTTTTTGGCGCTTTGGCTAGTCACCCATACAAAACCTATGTATCTTTTCTTTCATGTTACAAAATAGATTTTTCTGCACTATACATGGTCATATACATGACTATGTAAGTGATTATGCCTCTTCAACATCGGCTCGCTAACATATGCTTAATTGATTGTATAATTGTTCCACAACACTTAATGATTAATGACATTAAATTACTTAAGATGTTCTCTTTGACTCATATGTGGTTATAAACACAATTCGGAAGCATAGGAGTTAAAATGAGTTGAAAGTATTATATTTGGGTCATTTTACAAGGAATCACACTCACTTGTCTTCATGGAGCAAGAAGAAGAAGAATAGAGCAAGAATAATACAAGAAGAAGAGTGCGAAAGTGAAGAACAAAGCAAGGAAGCAGCTCATAGTTGTGCATGGAAATTGCATGTTTTTTAATGCAAGAAAGTGAATTTAATGGCTGGATGGTTAGATGATGGACGGTTGTAGTAAGTGGGCAAAAAAGACCAAAACGACAACAGAAGTGGGAAGCAAATAAAGTAAAACGGCAATGCAGCAAGTTGGAAGCGTGAGCAAAATATAGTGTATAAGGAGGAGAACATTGGAACAAAACGGTAGTGCCAAGAGAAGAAAACATCAACAACCCAGCTAAGAGGAAACGACAACGTTGAAAGCCAGAGCAGCAAGATACAATGAAAACAACGTTTATGATAACAACTAAACAAAAATGCAAACGTAGTACAGTAAAAAAGGAATGACGGTTTTAAGATTTTAGGGGGAGTCTTCGGTGGAGGTTAGGGGCCAAAGCAAAATTATTTTGGAAACTCTTAGTTTCAATGAAGAGAAGGGGCAAAGCTCTTAACCTTGAAAGACACATAGAGGGTTAGCTTCCCGATGCCAATTCAGAGGCGACATCAACGACAATGACCTAGTTAAGCAGTCCTTTACTGTTTTTGTTGTTTCTTTCTCTCTTTAGAAATTGCTTATGTCATCCTATGCCTATAGGTTTGGGTTTTAGGTATGGATAATCGTATTCTTGTTATCGTTCAATTGTTTGTGTATGAACCCATTGGGTATTGTGAAAAAATTATTTGAATATGTGCATTAGATCATTTTATTACTAGCCCATTGCTAAAATACTCAACATATTCCGTAATTGTTATGTTGAAATTCATTTGTAGTGACTAATGGTTCATAATCATTAGAGATAATATAACCTAGGTTAAATGATGCATCGTATGTGGTTGTTGCCTTGATTAATCGGTTTTCCTAATTTGTAATACTACTACCCAATTGAATCTAGAGATCTTATCTTAGGTTGTTTGGTAGTTAGGTTTAATGAACGATCGTATCTTAATTAAACAATACCTAAGGGAAAACTCGAGTTAATTAGTAACCCACGATTAATAGTTGTTAGGAGAGGATTGAGAGCAACAAATCAATGAAATATGTTTAATTAAGGTGTAGACCGAAATTGAACCAAAGAACCAAGTCCCTATCAAATTCTCCAATTTTAACCTAAATGCCAATTAATTTCATTTCAAAAGCTAACTGAACATTATCTATGGGATCAACTTAGACTCACCACTACTATATAGTAGTCTAGTTTATTTTGACTATCGTTACGACACACTACTAATTTTGGAAGCTACCCCTCCATGGGGCTCTCAAGGTTAAGAGCTTTGCCCCTTCTCTTCATTGAAACCAAAAGCTCCCAAAATCCTAGGCACTAATTAATTTCATTTCATAAACTTTACACATACTCTTTGTGGGATTGACCTAGACTCATCACTACTACAGTAGTAGTTCTAGTTCGTTATGATGTGATATCATTCACTCGCAGATGTACACATTCATAGAAAGTTATATGATCATCACACATAGTCATGTAAGTCATGAACACGAGCGTGTGCATGACCATATATGTCTTCACCCTTCACGTCCTTCTTCACATGATTCTAGAGACCTATACAATTAATACATGCAGTCATATACGTAGAGAACATGGGTGTGTCTGTCTAGAAAGGCTTGATTCACCCATCATCCATCTTATATTCACTTGTTCGTCATCCTTACGAAACATAAAAATGTCAAAAAAATACCAAAAGTCTCAAAAATAGGGTTGAACACATGGGGAAGACATATTAAACTTCAACAACTACTTGAGATACATCTCTACACGCTTACTACGAAGCTTATGCTTGTTTCCAAGAACTAATTTAGTTAACATATTAGCACCGTTCATGTCTATATGCACCTTTTTCAACATCAATTATTGACTTCAACCAATGATATCTGACATCTATTTGCTTTGTGGGGGAATGATATATAGTATTTTTACTCAAGTCAATAGCACTTTGACTATCAAAAAAATTATAGTCTTTCCTCTTCACATCCAATGCTTAAAGGAGCCTTTTTAGCTATAACATCTTCTTTCAAGCTTCCACTGTAGCTACATACTTTGCTTCGATCATAGATAAAGCTACACACTTTTATAGATTGGATTGCCATGAAATGGATTCCTCTGCAAACTTGAACAGAAAACCTTAAGTGGATTTTCTTCCATCAAGATCCCTAACCATATCTGCATCCATATAACCTTCTAGAGTTGGTTCATCATCACCAAAACATAAAATCCACTTTGAATAAGTATCTTAAAATCCACTTCACTGCTTCCCTAGTTTTGGCAAGAATCTGCTCACTAGCCCAACAACTTGTGCAAGATTTGGCCTTGTGCACATTATTACATACATCAAAGACCCTACTACTGATGATTATGGAACAAAATACATACCATCTTTCTTCTTTTTTGTTGAGGGACATTCACGTTTACTTAGCTTGAAGTGAGGCACCAGTGATGTGCTAAATGGCTTGATATACTTCATATTGGAACTTTTTAATGCTCGTTCAATATACCTTTCTTATAACAACCACAATTTCCTACTTTTTTGATATTTTCTAATTTGACTATTATTATACACCTATATTTGATGTATTTTGTTTGATATTTTATATTTTTGTTATAATTGTTATACCAAAAGGAGAGGAATTTGGGTGAAATTGTGGCATAAAATAAATATTTGAAACAAATTAGAGATACATGATTATGTATGTGGCCATATAAGTCCCTCAAAATCTATAAAGTCATGATTTTAAGGGGTTTTGGAGCTACACTATCACCTACATAATCGTGTAAGTGACCATGTATGTCCCAAACCCCCTAAAATTTGCTATAAAAGGACATAAATGGAGGCAAACAAAAGGGAGCCGAATTTTACAATAGATTCTAAACATGAAGAATGTAGAGAAGGGATGATTTTGACCAAGGAGTGTGGAGAACATGAAGAATTCATCAAAATATCCAATAGATTACAATATCAAATCTCAAACTTGCAAGAACATTCAATAAAAGAGAAAGAGAGATTTAAAATTATGATTTCTTTTTTTTCTATTCGTTTTTCTTTCTATTTATCTTTAATTTAATTTTTTATTATATGTAACTACATATGTTTAATGTCTAGGTTTAATGAACCCTATTTGGGATAACAATATGTCTTGATTATTTTATTTAATGCAACTATTTTAATTAATCTATTACGATTAAATTTGTATTTTATGCATGTTCAAATAGATCCAGAATATTAATGCATGAATTGATTTTATATCATTGAGATTAAGAAATCTTGTGTATGAATAAATCTACCATAATTGAGAGAAGTTGATGTTAAGTCAAAATGACTTCATGTCTAATAATTTTGGTGACAATCAAATAATAATAATATTAGAAATAAATGAACTATTTTGATAAGTGTGTTAAGTGTGCAGCAAAACACAGAAGAAGTAAAAAGACAGAAAAAGCAAAAGACAGAAGAAGTAAAAAGACAGAAGAAGCAAAACACAGAAGAAGCGGTAAAAGACAGAAGATACAAAACACAGAAGAAGCGTGGAAAACACAGAAGAAGCATAGAAAACACAGAAGAAGCAAAACACAGAAAAAGCGGCAAAACACAGAAGAAGCGCGAAAAACACAGAAGAAACAAAACACAGAAGAAGCACGAAAAACACAGAAGAGGCAAAACATAGAAGAAGCGTGGGAAACACAGAAGTAAAAGACACAGAAGAAGAGTAAAAACACAGACGATATGAAGACAAAGACATGATAGTACGTTGGAAAGTTATTCAGTTGGAGTTAGTCAACTGAATAACGGTTTCTATAAGAAACATGAAGCAATTATCAGGAAGTAGTTGGAGACGAAGGCTATAAATACAAGACGTAGTCGAAGACAAGACTGATATAGTTTTTGAACTTCAACATTTTAGCTTTCAAGTTAAAAAATCTGTATTCGTTGTGCGAAACACGAGAGCAATCTTTACTCTAACAAAGCTTGCAATATCTTTCTACTGAGATAAAGGAAAAGCTGAAAGCCTGAAGAGGCTAAGAGAGCGAAAATAATACTTTGTGTAAGAGACCTGAAGAGGCTTTGAGAGGGAAAGAATACTTGTAACTTTGGAGAAGTTTAGTAAAATCTTAAAAGAATTCTGAGGACTGGACGTAGTCCAAGATTTGGGATGAACCAGGATAAAATTGTCGTGTCCATCTTCTAACTCTCTACTTTAATTTCTATTATTTTTATACAAGTATATAGAAGTTATTTGTGATTTAATCACGTAGATATTTTCGTATAAATATTGTGATATTCACTTAATAGCTTTGAAAAAGTTAGTTTTCAAAACAATTATCAAAGGAGCTTGTATTCACGAAAAGGACACACAGTTAGTTTCCATTCCTTTTTCTCTCGTCTTTGTAGTTTCCATTGGTAAAACATTGAGATCTATATAAGTTCCATTCCTCCTTCATCATTAAGCTTCGTAGCTTTTAAGATGCCTGACAACACTTTTTCCTTCCTCAACATATCATATCCTCTTTATAGCTTAGATCTATAATGGTATAATATTTTAATGGAATGTTATGGAATTTAACCCACAAAGGTATTAAGTGCTTCCTTATTTTTTTTATAGATTATCTAGGCTTTTATTTCTATATAAATAATTGTTTTTCAACTATGTGTTATGATCCTATCCTCTAAATATTATGACATCTTGCTTTTGAGTTAAATGGAAGAAGAATAATTCCTCTTTATTAAACAAGGTATTCTCAAGACCAAAATTTTTCAATTTCTTTTAGCCCATAACTCCATTTTGGGGAATGAAGGATGATTTTTTTTCTAAAAGGGGTAGTAGAGCACCTCTTAGCTCCTGCTTAAAACACTTTTATAGGGGGAGAGACCACCTACACTTCATCTGGGGCAACCTAAGGAGAAAAACTTTGTTTACGTATAACCGCCCTCCAAGTTCTAATGTTGAAGGTTCTAGATCCCTGGGTTCTTATGACTCTGGCGGCAATTAAAGGGGGAAAATCTTCAAGTGTGGAAGTAGGCTTTATATTTTCTACAGAAACACTCTAGATTGAACAAGTTGTGAGTTATAATTTGAAGTTTAGACAAGTGGTTAGTTAGGAGGAGTACAGCTTGCAAATAAAGTAGCCACTAAATGATCTTAATATCCAAGAAATATGGAAATCGCAAAGGTTAAAAGGAAAAGGTAAAGTGATGGTGGAGGCATTAGAAAATGTCAAGGAAGAGGCATTAGTTATTATTAAAGATTCACAAGAAAGGAGAGTTAGATCTGCTGAAGTTGTGGTCATTGAAAGAGGGGGTAAGGGCAAAAGTTTCTTGACTAACGATGACCAACTTTCTTGGAGCTTAAGCGGGAGAGTTCTTGCCCAAGCTCGTTAGCCCATTAAGAAAAGTCAGATGTTAAAACTTATAGAGAAGTGGTAAAGCTTAGAGAGAGAAGGTGATCAAATACATTGAATTGAACTTTTTTTAAAAATTACATTCATCTATTTCTAAAGTGAATTTTGTTTCTTTTTTAGTTTTTGACCTTAACTTATTATTCACTTAATTTTGTTTTGAAATTCAAGATTTGTCTTGGGTAATAAGTTTTACTTAAATTTCTCTTTGATATCTATGCATTAAAGAACTTGTACGTGATACCAATGTTCATTTAAAATTTTTTACCGCAACCCATCTGTTGAAATAAACGACTCATATTGTACTTTTTTGGTTCCAAGTTGCAAATTATTTATTGTAATCAATGATTAAAAAATTAAATAGTAAAAACTTTGACCAATTGAATTAATAACTTTTGTGATTTTCTTAATCAATTTTTATAAACTAAAATAAATCAATTAATTTTTATTTAATAATATATATAAACTTAAATTTCTTATCTTATCAACTTAATTTTTAAAATTTTAAAATATTGATTATTACCTGTTGCGGAGAACAAGCTTGTGCGGATAAAAGGAAAATTTAAACAAGAGCAATACACAAAATTCATCCAAGACAACACGTCAACAATATAGATCAAACCTTGATTCATCCAACAAGTTACACTCGTGAGACGTGGAGAGCACAAACATAAGTAATTATGTGAATTTTTAATTATAGATTGAGGTTCATGCAAGTTGTCTAGTCAAAATGAACATGTACAGACTTGGCACGTAATCTATTCTCCATCCAACTGATAATGTTTTGGGCGACCTCTTCCCGCTCTGGCTCAAAGAGAAGGTCATGCAAGAAGCCTTCATATAGTTTTATATCCTTGAACTTGGAGGCTGCTTCATTGTACAGCTCCTGAGAAGCTATAGGGTCTGTCACTTTGTCAGCAGTTCCGTGAAGAACAAAGAACGGAACTGTCACAGATTTAAAGTTTCGCATCAAATAGGAAGATATGCGCAATATCTCATGACCAGTACGAGCCCTTATGGGTCCTGTATAGACTAACGGATCACTGTACTTGGCCAACAATGCTACAGGATCCCTCGTGACGGGAATGCCCCTCTTGTTTGCTCCCTTAAATTGGTACTTGGGGGCAACTAGAGAAATAATAGGAGCCACGGCCTGCACGAAGACATTAAGAGAAATATTAATAGCAGTGGGATCATACCTAAGAGGATTAGGTGAAACCCTCCGATACAGAGATAGAGATACACCCTAAATCAATTTGAGGGGCTTCTCATATTTTAATCAAAAACACGAGTGGGAAACACACATCTTGCAAAACAATTGATAACATTCGTAAGAAATTATTAGCTTTTTGATGGAATGTCACATTGAGGCTTTCTCAAAGAATAAAAACTGCAACGAAGTGGACACAAATCACATTCTAACAATCCACACCCTTAAACATCACAAGTCAACATCAGACAGGAAACGCATACCCCAACAATTGGATGTGCTGGCTTAACCCGTAAAGCTGGTGAGGTCAGCACAATACCCTCCAGCATCTCCTCAATGTGAGAATAAGAGGCTGCCTATAAAAGAATGCAGGATAACAGCTAAAATGTACCGATAACAATATATAAAAGTATCCAGACTATCATGACCAGTTTAACAATTTCTTACTTTTAAAACTACAGCGCCTCCAGTTGAGTGACCGAAAAGGAAGCATGGAACTCCTGGGTTTTCTGACTTGATCTTCTCTAAGAAAGCTCCCTAGAAAGAACTAAAAAATATTATCTTGCAAATTTGTTGACAAATAGTACATAATTCGATTGAAGAACTGATTGAAAAGAAACAGATCGCAATTGACTTTCACAAGATGGACCCTTCATGTGGAGGAATATGTTTAGCCGGAATTCAAGTTAAATGTGATACTAGTCCAGGCAAAATATCAGGAGTTCGAAAGGATATGAAAAGTACATGCTTGAAATGACTTAAGAAAAGCCATGACCATGAAACAATGGAACAGCAACGTAAGATTGAATATGGTCACCACAAAAACTTGTTAAAAGTGCTTTATGCATATGTGGAGTAATGGAAAGTTGAACTAAATAAAATGGAGAACTGAACTTACAGTGTCAGCAACAACATGGTCTAATGAGGGAACATACCCATGCAAACCATCGCTACCTCCATGACCTATAATTGCATGAAAACGAAACAAAATTAAGTCACTAAAACAAATCAGTATAATGAGAACCCAGTTTGGAATGTCGCGAAAAAAGAACTTATTTCCAGCAGTCAAATTCAATAACCTCCAAGTGACAGTTGGCAAACACAACACTCTCAACATCAAAGAAAAGTAAGTAACAAGTCTATTAAAAACAGCTCAGAAATACGCAAAGAAATTCACAATATGTAGCTACCTATCCAGTCCATTGCATGGACCCCAAACTTGCACGAGGTTAGTTGCTTTGCAAATTGAGCATATCTTCCACTGAAAATAAATAGGTGAGCAAAAGAGAGAAAGGCTTATGAGCTTAATGATTGAATATACAACAATTAATGATGTGGATTATACAGCTCAGTATAATTGCAAAGAAAAAAAAAGAGTACTCCAATTTACCTATGTTCATTAAGCCCGTGTATAATGATCAAAATGCCCCTGCAATGAAAGCAATTCTCTTCACATCTCAGGACTGAAGTACGAGGCAATAAAAAAACACGCGCAGCAAGTGAACAGAAGTTCATGCAAGGATGGAAATGAAGGGAACAATCAAAACGCCAAAATTAAGGAGTAAAGAAGCTGGAAAGCCCCGCGTCTTCTGTTTAAAGCCCCTATGCTCGAAACGCCAAACTATTCTTAAATCATAAAAAGCATTAACGTGGTGCATTTTGAACTTGTAGGAAACAGAACAGTACGTCTTGATTAATAATAATCGAACAAAGGAATTGGTCAAGTGTATGAACAGGCTGAAGTATTCAAGAGATGGAATTGATTGAGAGGTCAAGCGTAAATCTGGCTAACATTAACATCAAGTTCCCCACTTAACGTGACCAGAAAAACTCAAAAATTACTGCTCATAAAGAAACACATACACAAAAGAGAGACTTCTTGACTTTTTAAAATAAAATAAATAAATCCCAAACTCGCAGCCCACTTTCTTGGAAATTTCTTTACGTCAAGTCATCGACATCGATAATTCATTCATGTATTCTTACTTTCCTACCCATCAACAGTTTACCATGGCCAAATAATCAAACAAAGAAAAATGAATCATACTTCACTTGGTCGGTAGGCGGTAACCACGATCGGTAAAAGAGAGCGTTCCGTCGGATACCGTGGAACAAGGACGTCGTCCAACGGCAGTCAAAGCCGTCTCCAGTCATGACAACATCCTGAGCCAGAGCTCTCCTATTCAAAGTATCTTCGTCTTCACGAGGGCGCTTCAACGAGAGAGGCGGCGGAGAGCGTCGGCGGCGAGGGAGAACGAAGAGGAAGATGGAAAGAACGATGGCGTACAGAAAAGAGAGGGATGTTCTTAGAATCGGAATTATACGGTTGCTGGCTCCGGATGTCAGTGGCTCCATTTCCGACTGCGACGACATGGTGTACCCCCCAAAACTCAAACTAACACCAAATCAAAAACACAGCGAAGACAGAGAAAAATAGTGGCGCAGTATGGCGTGTGGTGTAATTTTGGTCAGAGCGGATCACTGTGATTCTTATTTTAATGTCATTCAATTCATGGCGTGGAAGACTGGTGGAAGGAAGTTGCTTGCCGGTAGCCCGAAGGAAAGTAATTTATTTCTTTCAATTAATACTTTTAATATTATATGAGGATGTCCAAAGTGCCGTCCAAGCTTAAAAATACTAATACCTAGAGAAGTTTGAAGGTGAAATCCGAATACTTTTCAACGGTAGTTTCCAGTCCGGAAGTTAACGCCGTTAGTTTCTCAGTAATACAACACAGAACTTTGTCACACGTCGGTACATTCGATGCGACTTTATTTTATTAACCGTATGTGCATGAAACAGATCAATATGTAAAATATGTACTTGTACATATTGAAACATATATTTTCGAATACAGTCTTCTTTCTAAAGGTATTTACAATTATCATACCTTTTTTCTTTTTACCAAGTCCAAAAAAATCCCACTTCTCTTATTCATAATATATCACATCAATTATTAACTTAAAAATTGGTATCTATCAGTAAAATATTGATTTTATTTTTATATTTACAAATTATAATATAAAACTTTAGATAGATGATGGTGATATACTGATCGCGGCTCGTCGTTCAATC
>JANIJF010000006.1:43729026-43739687 GCA_024520955.1 Erythroxylum bequaertii
TAATTAATTCATAAAACTAATTTATCTATGAGTTGTACTTAATATTTAGTGATATAAGTAATAAAATTGCAATTACTATTAAGTTTTTTTGGATTTATTAGAAAAATAAATCAAAAAATTTAATTACTATAAATAAAGAAACAATTTCTAAATAAATTAAATAATAATTTTCTAAATAGATAAAAATAATATTTTATTTTATTTCAGTCAAATTGAAATAAATAAATTTAATTAAGAAATAATTTTCTTAATTTTAAGGAGTCTAATTATTTAATTGAAACTAATTAATTTTAATTTTAGATATCGTTTTTCTAAAATTAATTATGAATCAATGTAATTATTAATCTTAATCAAATTAAGAAAAATAATTACCTCAATTTTGAAATTTAAATTTAAATTTAAAACTCCTTTTGAATTATGTTTAGTTATGGACTATTTTAGAACTAAATTGCAGCTAGTTTAAGAACCAAACAAGTCTAAGACCAAGTTTTAATTTCTCAACAAAAAAAAATTCGTCTTCTTGCTCGTCATTTGGAAAACTCATGAACTGATGAAATTTAATAACATATAGAATCAACTGATGAAATTTAAATGTGAAAACAGGTACAGCCACTTACTTTGTATGCTGTCTTAGCAGCCAGACAAGGAAAATTAGCACGCTCTATAAGAACAGAACGAACAATTTCCGGATTTACTCACTTGTCAACCTGTGACAACAATAAAATCGTAATTTAAATGCACTGCATATAATAGCAGCCTAAAAACAGAGCAGACAGTACAAACAATAGAGTAAAGAACACACAAAAATTTATATTAGCACAAGTTATTAAAATTTTTGTCTATGACACACACCCCTCTTACTCGACCCCTCTACACATAATAAAGAATGTTCTCTGGATTTTTGTTTTGCACAAATGCATTTAAAAGAGCTAACTGTTGATAACACCATTTTGACATGATATAAACTATTGTTGGGGGTTATACCCATTAATCACTCTCAAGTGACATTAGAACCTAAATTAGTTTTTGGCTTGAGAATCGATATGTTGTTGGAATCCACTAAAACTATCAGATACCAGTACCACCGCCCCATCTATTCTAATTTCCAGATTTAAATCAAGAGTCTCAATGAGATGCCATCAATTCACAATGTGGCCAGCATTGAATTTTCCTTGACTGCAAAGAATTGATGAGCATTTGTGATCGACCATAGTTGCCTAAGGGCTTTATCAATTCTGTGTTGTCATTTGAGGGCCATCACCACCCTTGAGGGCTTTGTCAATTCATATGCAGTTATTGGAGTTTATGCCTCCCTCAGAGGTTTTTGTCAATTCATATGTTGACATTTGCGAGCCTCCACCAATTTGTTCATTGTTAGTTTCATTGTTTCATTGGACTAGGCATTATCTAGGATTCACCTAAAACCCACTACTCTCAATACCATCACCAGTTACTCACAGCCTTCCTCACTTGAAACCCACAGTTCTCACTGTCATCACTGATGTGGCCAGTGGCCTTCCCCTCCACCAGACCAGTAACTGCTTTTACTTTGACACCATGGAAACCATTGCACTCACAATTGTGGTCAGTTGCCAACAGCCTTCCCACATCTGGTCATGTTCTCTTTCACAGCCTAGTCTTCGACTGGCATCTTGTCTTTTGACAGCTGTTTTGTTTTGGCAACCAGTGTCTTCGTTTCTAAGATGGCTCTACCTTCTCCAAAGTGTAACTTGGTTTCTAAGCTTTAATATTGTGAAATAAACAACAACACTATTTGTTTATTGCTAGCTCAACTAAGCCCTACTTTTTGGTTTACTTAACCACTACTTCATCTGCTATTTAGGAGCACCCCTTGAGTAGTGATGGTTTTACCAGAAGCCATGCACGTCATGAAGAAGTTCATGGAAGATGTGGTTCTCGTCATTCTAATTATAGGCATCATAGGCAATGTTTGGAAGGACTCCTTTATTCTTCAAGGCTATTCCCCCATGGCTGCCGTTGTTATTCAAACACCATTGTCTCTTACTCCATTTAAGAGATTTCCACACATCCGTCTACTATAATCATATCTACTGTCGTATAAATTTTCACATCAAGTGGATGAAATAAGAGTGATCTATATACAAGAATGGGTCCTTAACCCTTAAGGTTTTAGCTTGAGACAAGGTGCTCCTCTTGTATATCAATTACTCTTCCTCAGAAATAGAGAATGATGAAAATTTCAATATCAACAAAAATTACCATCGATTGATACAGTCTCATTTTTTTCATTTGGAACTAAACAGACTGCCAATGTTGTATGCACATTTGATAATAATATTCTATTTAAGTACTTCTGTTTTACATGCTTAGTAAAATCTCTTTGTATTCCCTTAACACCTCTTGTAATCTTTCCAATGTCATTCTTACGGTTCATCTTGTTGTGTCTTTAACCTTCTCTCTATCAATCAGCTCAGTCATTTGTAGTAGTTCCTGTTCTTCAAATTATACCATTTCATTTAACAAGACAATTTTGCTTCTTTTTTATTTCCTGCTTTACTTCTTATTTTAATGGTAGCCAAACGTTTGTCTTTTTTATTGCCTTTTTCTCTTTTCTTCTCTTAAATCCTACAAAATAACACAAAGAAGCCTGATGGTGTTCTGTGAAGAGAGATGGCACCAGAAAACTTCAATAACAGACTAAATTAGAAGGAACCAAAGAAGAGGGTCGGAGAAGGCTGTCCTGCAAGAACATTGTCAGAGAAGAGGAGCAGAGATGGTGAGAGCAAGAGGCATAGAAGAAGTACAATCACGTCAACAACAAACCTTAAATCTGTTGAAGATGACTAGTAGAGCTTGTGGATCAGCATAACTATTTCTGCCATTTCGAAGAGTTATAGAAAGATTATGGTACAATTCAACAGATGACGGGCTTAATAAGAGGGGTGATTGACAGCTCTAGAGGGTCTAAAGTGGCCGAAGGAGAGTCTAAAAGCATCTTTGCATCCCCAAAGACAGCTTGAATATACATGAACAGTTAAACACTTGAATTAGAAGGATGAAAAAGGGAAACATCAGATGGGAAACAATGGAGACAGAGAAGTGATAAAAACATCATTGATCAACCAAAGTAGATTGAGGAACAATAACTTCATTAAGGAGAAACACTCAGAAAAGACAACCTCTGAAGCAATTATATCGTTCAAGTCAAGAGAGAAGTTTTCAACAGAATACCCTAAGCCTAATCAGATTGTAACCCCCTCTATGTATAATAGTACTTAATATAATATATTAATTAGTTTCCAAAACAAGACATAATAAACATAATACGGACTATTTAACAACAACATTGTCTCATAAATTAGAAAATGATCAGCGAATAAAATAAAAAACCAAGGAAAGAACTTTGATGTTGAAAGTGTGTATACCAGGAATTGTTGAAGTCTTCTATTAACAAATTGATGTACCTATAACCAAAAATTTCAATCATCATATGCTCATTATGATCATATAAAAACTATCGGCAAGGTGCCTTCATAAAAAAATTGGTCATACAGTAATACAGCAATAAGAACCTCAAACAATCAGATAATTCTTTAATACTAAAAACAACAGTGTTAATTTATTAATAAAGAGGATTGATAATGATAGACAGCATTATTAAGTCCAGATACTGCTTTGGATGAATGTCCACAATGTATCCACTTCTAATGTCTCAAGACACAAAATTTTACAAAAGATCGTGAGTTGCTCCATGAAAATTTACGCAAATGTGTATTCCCTTCTGCATGTTCCAGTGAAAGGCTTCATGTTGTACTCATCAAGCATGTCAATTTGCACAGAGGAAAGCTTGATGGAGACTAACTTTCATTCACGTGTCTCTTGGATAAAGAGATTTACATGTTTTTTCAGTAATTTTGATTTTTACCATGCAAAGTGGTGGATGACAAGTTGACATCTTGAATAGTTACAAATAGTACTTATCCCAAGACCTCAAGGTTTGTGGGTAGACAAACCTGTAAGGGTTAGTGTGGGAAAGAATTTTCATATATTCTCATCTATTGAATAGGAAGTATACGGCATTATATAGGACATTACAAGAAAGAAAATAAGAAATTAAATCTGAAAGGTTATCTAAAGCTATCTAAAGGATCCTTAATTTAAGGGATTTCAAACTTATTATATCTAATCTATTTACATCTTATCTATATCTCAATATAATTTATTTAAAGCTGATCAGTATCTCGACACTCCCCCACAAGCTGAGGAATAGATGTCTTCCATTCCCAGCTTGCATACAAGATCATGAAAGCTTGAACTGTTCAGCCCCTTCATTAGAACATCAACTACTTGATGTTTTAATGGAACATAGGACATACACACTAACCCTTCTTCCAATTTTTCTTTAATGAAATGTCTATCAATCTCAATATGTTTCGTCCTATAGTGTTGTATAGGATTATGAGCAATATTGATGGCAAACTTATTGTCACAATAAAGCTTCATAGGGCCGTCCCATTTGACTCTCAAACCATCTAGAATAATCTTCAGCCAAAGTAGTTCAGACAATCCCTGAGCAATAGCCCTAAATTCTGATTCTGTAGATGACCTTGCCACCACATTACCAAATTTCCTCCAAGAAAAGTACAATATCCTGTAGTTGATCTTCTATCCATTACGGAACCTGCATAGTCAGCATCAATGTAAGGTTCTAAAGCAAGAGATTGTTTTTTGTGAACAAAATTCCTTTTCCCGAATTGCCTTTCATGTAATGTAGCACCTATTGAATATTTTAATATGGGCAGAGTGTAGAGTCCACTAACAAGAATTGGGCTTGGGTCAACCATTGTCCAAATAACTAGAACTAGTTGTTTGGATAATTGACCCTTATCACTTATAAACCCTTTAACATATTCATGTCTAGGCAATATGGGACACTCTAACAGTTACCTTTTTGTAAATACAAAGTTACAGGTTTGATTGACGAAAAATAACTTTTTTGTAATAAATGCGAAGCCAAATTTGTTGATTCTTCGATACGAAGATATCAAATTGGCATACTTAATAACCTATTTTGATATTTGAAACATCTTCTTAGTTATATCGCAAATCTTTTAGATAAACTTCTTAAAGAATTAGAAGACTTAGTATACTGCAACGTCCAATTTGATCGAAAGTTTGATTTTATAATTTTATAATGAGAAATAATTGTCATATTTAATCAAATTGGGATGTCCTCAATCTCACATATCTCTTGGCAGGAGTACCATAAAGCTCAAAATTATGGATATATTCAACACTTCCAAATAAAAGTGAAATTAGTCTACGATCGAGTCATTAATAAATGAATAGGAATTTCTACATATGTCTTGAGAACAATCTTTATTTATGGAAGAAATTATTTTCCTTTTTTTAATTTTAGAAAAAAATTTATCAAGTAAGCAAAAATGTCACAGTTGCACAGGAGGAGAGCCTTGTGCACTATAGTCTTTAAATTTAAAAAAATCATTTTGAATAAAATATATTTTAAAATTACAGTATTATCATTTTATAATAAAAATGGGGGTTGACTGGGCTATTGGGCCAAGGTGACTAGCCATTTAAATAATATTTAACCTAAAATTTGAACCTGATATATTGTAACTTTCGAGTCAAACTTCAACCTCCCATTAGTCAGGGGTAGAAGGTGGTTGTTTCCATCTTCATATCTTGGGTATAGAGTGAATCACAAAAACAGAAACAACCGAATTGATCCCACTAGATAGGTGTTTGAAGATATAGACTCTTTCTTCTTTTGACCTTATCCTGTCCCTTTTAATTCAAACCATTTATTTTTATGAGTTTCACATAAATAGATAGTTTGGATTAAAAGAGACAGGATAGGACTAGAGTAAAAAACCGAAAGATCTAGTCCCTGTGAAAAGAAACATGCTAAATTAGAAGTGAAGTACATGTACGTAGAAACATTTATATACGTTTAAATTTATAGGGTAAAGCCCACTCACTGGTGAGAATAATTATTATATTTGTAACAAAAATTTTAATTTGACTTTAATTGTGAAATCTTTTAAAATAATCAGAAAAAATATTTAAAATTAGTAAAATCGTGCATTATTTTTTAATGAATTAAATATAATAACAATTCACTAGTTTTAAAAATATTTGTATAATTTAAAATTATTCAATTATCTTATTTTAATTACAAACTCTGAAAACAACCTTTTTATATTAAACTTTTAATAAAAATTGGCCAATTGAACAATATGAAAAAGTTTATAATATTATTCTAACTTAATTTTAATTATAATATCTCTTAAAATAGTTTAATAAAAGCTTAATAATATATATATTCACTAGAGATAATAATGAATTAGGTCGAAACTGGGCAGATTCGTGCCAAAGCTTTAGGTTAAGCCACCTGGCTAATTATTTTTAACCGAAGATACAAAATGATGAAATTTTTCCTAACATGGCTAGCTTGAGCCTGAAACCGAGCCCTACCCGAGACTTATTTAGGGCCCAAAATAAATTTGAGGCCTGGTCAATCCGAACCTAGTCCATTGACTTTAGGCCAGATTAGGTGGGGTTCAGTTGTTACCTCTAATATTCACAAAATACTTTTAAGTAATTTAAAATATTAAAAAGCCCATTGAATTTTCAATACTTTAACATTTTAAAGAAAAAATTACGAAAAAAGTAAAACTATATCAGAATTAAAATTCCATATTACAGATAATTAACAAGGGTAGTTAATTACTAATAGCCATAATTTAACACTAATTTATTATTTATAGCTAACGTTAATCAACCAAATAAAAAGAGAACAACGGCATACACTTTGTGTCTTCTTCTTCCTTCCTCGCAAAAAAATGGATTCTCTCGCTCTCATCTGTACCGGAGCTCTGTTGGCCGGCGGTCTCTATTGGTTCGTCTATATTCTGGGTCCTGCCGAGCAAAAGGGCAAACGCGCCGTCGACCTCTCCGGTGGCTCAATCTCCTCCGATAAAGTCCGTGACAAGTACAAGCAGTACTGGTCCTTCTTCCGCCGCCCAAAGGAGATTGAAACCACCGAGAAAGTTCCAGACTTCGTCGACACGTTCTACAACTTGGTCACCGATATCTACGAGTGGGGTTGGGGACAGTCCTTCCACTTCTCGCCCTCCGTCCCTGGAAAGTCACATCGGGACGCCACGCGCACCACGAGGAGATGGCCGTGGATCTCATCAACGCCAAGCCTGGAGATCGAATCCTGGACGTCGGATGTGGGGTTGGTGGGCCGATGCGCGCCATTGCCAAACACTCACGCGCCAATGTTGTTGGAATCACGATTAACGAGTACCAGGTGAACCGCGCGCAGTTACACAACAAAAAGGCAGGTTTGGACACGCTGTGCGAGGTTGTCTGTGGGAACTTCCTGGAGATGCCGTTTTTCGACAACAGCTTCGACGGCGCGTACTCAATCGAGGCCACATGCCACGCGCCGAAGCTCGAACAAGTATACGCAGAGATCTTTCGCGTCTTGAAGCCTGGAGCTATGTACGTATCCTACGAATGGGTAACAACTGACAAGTACAAACCTAACGACCCGCAACACTTGGACATCATTCAAGGCATCGAGAGAGGTGATGCTCTTCCAGGTCTGAGAAGCTACGCCGACATTGAGACGACGGCGAGGAAAGTCGGGTTCAAGGTGGTCCAGGAGAAGGACTTAGCAAAGCCGCCGGCGCAACCGTGGTGGACCCGGCTCAAAATGGGCCGGGTCGCATATTGGAGGAATCACATACTGGTGACTGTATTGGCCTTCTTGAGGATTGCTCCAAAAGGGACAGTAGATGTTCATGAGATGCTCTTCGAAACCGCCGATCAGCTGACGAGAGGTGGTGAGACTGGGATTTTCACTCCTATGCATATGATTCTCTGCAAAAAGCCTGAGAACCCTTCTTCAAATTCTTAGCTCATTGTACTTGTTCCTGAGTTAACACCGTACCTCCATTGTTCTCTGATCCAAATCTTATGTTCTTAGATTTAGGTTGGCCTCTTTTTGTACTTTTTTAAATTTGGGTTTAATTAAATTTCGTGGCTAGATCCTGTTTCAACTCGGTGATGTTACTCTTTAAGAATCAACAGAGCAAGAAGATGGTTGTCTTGTCTGGATTCTCTCTTATATTATATTTCCAACTTTGTCTTCTTCTGATGAACTTATGGGACTGTAAGAACCGACTATAAGATTACTCAGAGCTTGAGATTTCCAGAAATGGCAGCTAATAGTATAAAGTGAACTGGGCAAGTAATGGATTTTGACTTTAACTGTGTTGGCATGTGCATGGTGGGTTGGATTGGTTCAGCTTCTTGTCGTCTTTTAACAGTGTTGAGAAGAGATTGGTTTGGTTCTTCTTCTAAGCGTACATAATCAAACTTGTGCAATCGTCGAGTCTGCTTGTCCACAAAACATACTTTGAATGGTCAGCTCTAAAATATCTGATGGTTTTGGTCAATAAGCCCCTCTAAATCCCTTCTACTCCTTTTAGGTCTTTTGGGTTTGGAGACTCTAAAACGTGTTGGTCCAAAACAACTTACATGAAACGTATAAGCTCAAACTCCTTTCAAAAAGCTCTTTAATGCCCTTTTAAGCTCGCGCCACTTAATTTGTCTCTTGATTTTGAGTTTTGGAGCATGATTTGCTTATTGAAAAAAATTGTATAATTATTAATTTAATTTAATTCGAATTAAATATCTAAATTTAACTATGAAAATCTTGAACTGTCTAACTTTACGATTTGATTTTCAACATTTCAATTCGATTTAGTATAATAACTATTGTTCTTAAAAACTTATCAATTCATTCTCGGTTAATTTTGTAAATTAATAAGTTTTTGTAAATCAAAATAAATCAATTTATTTTTATTTAATAATTTATTTTTATTAAATTTTAAATTATTTAATTTTATTTAATCTTTATCCAATTTTATAAAGTTCTAGTATCGGTTTAATTTTTTAAACCTTAAATCTCTTGTTTTGTCAGTTTAATATTATGTATATTAATATTTGTCTAAAATTTCTTAAATTATATTCCCAGTGGATACAAAAGATTATGAAGGTGGTTTCATTGGTAGTTTATTATATTGCACACAATGGACAGGAGTTGGGGCCGATTGCTCCATCACGTAGATTGTGACAAGGTGATCCATTATCTCTGTACTTATTTATTATTTATGCCAAGGGCCTAATTGCTATCTTATTGGGTTATGTGGCACAGGATTTATTATATGGCATAAAAAATGGGCCTAGGAGGTTTATCTGTATCACATTTATTATTTGCAGACGACAGTTTATTTTTTATGCGAGTATTCGTTATTGAGGCAGCAAATTTGAAGCAGTGTTTTAGACTTTATGAAGACGCTTTTGGACAAAGTATCAATTTAACAAAGTCGACAGTTTCTTTTAGTCCCAATGTCAATTGTGCAGGACGACAACTTATTTGCCAAAACCTAGGTATTACGGAAGTGGTCCAACATAAGTCCTATTTGGGAATGCCAGCAATTATTGGAAGAGATAATTAGCATGTGTTTCAGTATATTGTGGATAAAGTGGCTAAACGACTAGCAGGATGGAAATCCAAAGTTCTCTCACGACCAAGCAAAGACATCCTTATTCGAATGGTTGCACAAACCATTCCTAATTATTTAATGTCTTTGTTTCTACTTCCATTCAATGTTTGCAGGAAAATTGAATCTCTAATGAATGCTTTTTATTGGATCTTGAGTGGTGGGGAATCAACTGGAATCCGATAGCGGAGATGGGACTCTTTGTGTATTCCGAAGGACAGGGGTGGTCTTGCATATAGATGTATCTACGAGTTTAACCTTGCTTTCTTGGCTAAGCAGGGATGGCGTTTATTACAAAATCCATCTTCATTAGCTGTAAGAGTTCTAAAGGGATGGTATTACTAAGACTCCTTATTTTGTGCAGCATAACTTGGTAATAACCCTTCATACATATGGTGCAGCATTTTAGAAGCTTGAGATGGGTTAATGGGAGGCTGCTATAGGCGTATTGGAGATGGGGAATATACTTTGGTGTGGCATCATCCATGGTTTCTTAATCTTGCTCAACTATATGTGGTGTCTCCTATGGCTCCAGGTTTAGATCAATGCAAAGTTTCTCCTTTTATTATACCGAGTCTTCACAGGTGGGATGATATGCAGCTAAACAATTTCTTCCAGCAATGGGACAACATGTTGATTAACCAAATACCTTTGCCGCAACAAAAGCAAAGTGATGTTTAGGCTTGGAACATGATAGAAGAGGACATTATACTGTTAAGAGTGGATACAGACAACATTTTCAGGTACCACCTATACCCCTCAACATTAATGATGATATTTGGAGTTTCATTTGGAAAGCCAACATCCCTGAGAAAGTTAAGCATATGTGTTGGAGAATAACTTTGGCTCTTCTGCTATGTACGGTAAATTTGCAACGTAAATCTTTGGTTGTTCCAAGTGTTTGTCCGGTTTGTGGTACTCATCCCGAAATGGAACACCATATTTTTTTAACTTGTAGTGTGGCTCAGCAGACTTGGGTCTTATCGTTGGTTGGGTGGCGACGAATGCACACTTTAATGGGCTGGTTTGGCTTGGTGAAAACGCTTCCTGCGGATATTCGAAACAAAGCGTTGATGG
>JANIJF010000006.1:43844950-43855633 GCA_024520955.1 Erythroxylum bequaertii
TCATCAATTAGGAGTCAACAAGTGCACAAACAGTTAAGAAAGTGAGGCCAATTTATAATGTAAACTTGGCTCAATCAATGATCCATGAACAACACCATTATATGTTCGATCAAATCGGCGAAGATATACATCATACATCTTTGAAATGTAGCTAGGGCATTGCATAATTTGAAAGGCATCTGTCTATAAGCGAAGGTACCATAAGGGTAGGTGAATGTGGTCTTTTCTTGATCATCAAGGTAGATGAAGATCTAATTGTATCTTGAATATCCATCTAAGAAGCAGTAAAATGGATGACTAGCCACCTTTTTATCATATAGTCTATGAACGAGAGAGGAAAATGATCTTTTTTAGACACTGCGTTGAGTTTGGTTTAATCTATGTACACTCTCCATCCTGTGACTGTTCTTGTTGATATTACTTCTCCACTCTCGCTTTCTATTATTGTCAGTCCACCCTTGTTAGGTACACATTGTATTAGACTGACCCATTCGCTATTAGAGATGCGATAAGCTATCCATACATGTAAGAGTTTGATTATTTCCTTCTTGACCTCCTCCTTCATGTTAGGGTTCAACCTTTTTTGAGGCTCCCTCATCATTCCACATTCTTCCTTGAGGTTTATTCGGTGTATGCAAACATTAGGGTTTATACCTCGAATATATGAAATCTGCCATCCGATGGTCTTCATTTGCTTTCTATCAATTACTACTACTTTACTTTCTGGTTTCTCATTTAATTGATTGGAGATGATTATCAGTAACATTTGACCTTCACCTAGAAATGTATATCTGAGATATGTAGGTAAAGGTTTAAGCTTTAATGTGGGTGGATTTTCTGTGGATGGTGGTATGGGTGCTTCGGTCCAGACTAGTATATCTTGATGTGTTTGAACACTTGACTCCTCCATCTCATCATCTCCTTTAGACTCAAGCTTCTCATAACTATTATCTGTCTTTGCTTCCGTTGACTATACTTATGCGATGCAACTCTCTACTTGTTCTTGCAAATTTTGTTCCATAATTTCAACCTTCATACATGAGCTACTTGCTGTTGGATTCTTTAAAGCCTTATTCATAGTAAATTTGATATGATCTTTGCCTATTGGAAGTATTAATTTCCCTTCGTGAACGTTAATTATAGTTTTCCCTATATTCATAAATAGTCGACCAAGGATCCATAGACAATTCTTACCTTCTTTAAAATGAGAAACACAAAACCTATAGGAATAATGAACTTGTCCATTTGCATCAGAATGTCTTCCACTATTCCAAACGGTCCTTTAATAGATTGATCAACTAGCTTAATTGTCATCGATGTTGGCTTGACCTTACCTAGGTCCAAATTCTTGAATATAGATAAAGGCATAAGATTAATACTTGCTCTTAAGTTGTATAAGCATTTTTTGAATTCAAATTCAGTAACCACATAGGGTATTGTAAAACTCCCTGGATCCTTCAATTTAAATGGCAGTTGGTTGGTGACTATGGAACTGTAGGTTCCAGTTAGAGCTACTGTCTGGTTATCTTCCTAAGTACGCTTCTTTGATAATATTTCCTTCAAAAATTTGGTGTGTTTAGGCATGTGTTCCAAAGCATCTACAAATGAGAGATTTATCTGTAACACCTTTAATTTCTTAACGAATTTTGCAAATTGCACATCCAACTTCATTTTTTGTAATCATTGAGGAAAGGGAATCTTGGGTTAATATGCTAGAGGGGCGGCATAAGGAGGATATTCGCTCATATCCACTTCTTTCTCCTTTTCTTGATCTTTCTCAATAAGAGGAAGGGGCTCCCCTGATGTCTTTGTTGGTGGTTCAAGTTCCTTCGCACTTGGAAGTGTAATAGCCTTTAGTTGCTCCCTCGGTTTTGTTCCTGAAGTGCTAGGAAGAATTCCCACATTTCGCGTAAAGAAAGCGTTTGAAAATTGGTTTACTTGGACCTCTAGGTTGTGGATAGAAGAGGCACGATTTCTTATTACTTGTTTGAATCTGCCTTCTAGAATTTTATGCATCGTCTAGTGTTCCAAACTTGTCTAAGATTTTTTTCCAATTTGGATTCGATCGAACTTGACTTGTTTTGCTAGAAACTGGTGGTCTTTGAGACCTGAACTGTCCTCCAACATTGTTTGACCAAAAGAAGTTTGGGTAATTTTTCCACCCAGGGTTGTAAGTGTTAGAGTAGGGATTGTTTCCCCCTTCTCAACCATATTGGTTTCCCATGTAGTTTGCTTGCTCTGATCCATTATCCTTTATCAAGAAGCAATCGACTATATTATGATCCATCTATTTACAGAGCTTATACTTCAGCTGAACAACTTTTACTGTTTTTAAGGATGAAGTCATCATATTGTTTAGGTATCTAGTTAAATGATCAATTTTAGATTGCATTTTTATCATTTAATTCACAACTACAACTCCTTTTTTCTCATGGAGAGTTGGTAAGGGGAACATACTTATCTAAGAAGGCATAAACTGATTAGTCCCTATTTGTGTCCAAAAAGGCACGAACTAATTGGTCCCAAGCGATGACATTAATTGGGTTGAGGGAATGATACCAAGCTTTTGCTCTATCCCTTAAGGTAAAAGGAAAGAGTCTCATTCTTACAACAGCCTCTGACATTTGATGTTAATGGAAGGTTGTGCAGATTTCAAGGAAATTGACAATATGTGCATTTGGGTCTTCATTCGTTAATCCATAAAATTACACATTTTGTTGAAGCATATTTAGAAGGGCTGGTTTGATTTGAGCAGAAGCTGCTTGCAGGGGTGGCCTAGCTATACCTTGATTGGCTACATTGAAGCTTGATCTTATGAAGTTCTTGGTTGATGCCTTTAGTTTGCTCCTTGATCTAACTATTGCCGAAACTCCTCGGCCATTATTGCTTTTATGGTTTCTTCTTCTTCAATCCTAGCTCTTTTAATTGAACTTTTTAAACGATTGATGTCAAGCTCTACAGTTTCAACTATATGACTCAAACTTCTTGTAACTCTTGTGATCATGCAATAGCACGGACATAAAAAAAAAGGTAGAACAGAAAAACTTAAAACTAACTAAAATGGCTTAGACTAAAAGAACCAAACTATTCTTCACTTTCCCCGGTAGCAGCACCAGAAACTTGATCATATTGTTTGAGCTTTAAAATTTATAAGCCCTCAAATAATGTAAGCGTACAGGTTGTGACTATAGTATAAGTGGTGTTGACCCCATAGGGAGGGGGATTAATCTAATCCTAAAAATCTAAGGTTGAAAAGATTTGAAACTAAAAATAAGCTATGCAATGGGAAGTAAATATAAGAATTGAATTCAACCAATTAAATAAGAAGTTTAACATGAAGGAATTAACAATTGAGCAACAAGCACGCATAATGGAAATCAACCAAAGAATTTACCAAGTTATGAGAAAGGGGATTTTATCTATCATTATTGCTAACCTAACTGATTATGTCCTAATGGGGTATTGGTTCTAGACGATCCTAGGGCTGATTACTCTCTCTTGAGTTATAACCACCAAACCCTAATTTATAAACCCTAATTAGATTATGAAATTTGTAATCTCTCAATTAACAAATTATCCAAAACTCTAATTAGATCTAAAACACTCTAATAAACTATCAAAGCATAACATGAGATCTCTCTCCATATAATTACCATTATGATTTGTCACAGTTTCTATTAAATTGCCTAACTCTCATTAATCCGAATTAATCATTTTTCATTGAGTTCACCTTCTCAGTTTATTACCAAATTATGCAAGAACACAATCAAATCACAACATTCATCTGATAAAAATAAGCAACCAAATTATCATAAATCAAAATAAAATCCCGAAGAAGAGTTAGAATATCATCAACATTCTGCCATCTATTATCATACAATCAATCCCCACTTTATACATGACTAAAATTGACACGAAAAGGAAAGAGTAACTGAGAATGGATGATCTGGGATGGTAGGAGCGTTAGGAAACCTCCTAATCCAGGAAACACGTTAAGACCACTTCTTCTTCCTATTGCTTCCTCTTCCTCCTCTCTTTCTCTTCCTGCTTTTCTCTTAGGGTTTCCAAACATGGCTACACGAAAAAAAAACTCTCCTTTTCTTTCTCTTGTTCCTTAAATAGTCTTTTATGTTTTGGGTAACCATAGGGTCTTTTTGGGATCTGAAAGGTTGAAAAAGTCCCTCAAAACGTCAAGTTCATAAGTTTCTACCGGTATGCCTGATGTAGGCCATGACTGTGGCCTTGCAGGTGACAATCGTGGCTCACATCTGATCCTTTTGTCATGATCATGGCATTTAGGTCACGATTATGGGCCATTCCTAGAGCTTCTATCAAGATTGTGGCCTAATAGACCATGATCGTAGGACGTTGTTTTAGCTCAAATGTCTTCCAAAACTCCTTCGCTCTTTGATATTGACCCTAAAACACTAGCAAACATAATAAGGTACCTCTAAAACATACTATTTATGCTCAAAAGCTTATACTAACTTTTAAAACACTTAAAACACAAATAATTAACAAACTAACACAATTTTAACCTAAACACATACTAAATGATTGAATTAACGACTAAACACATATCAAATTATGCCCTAAATCACGAAGCAATTTACACATATCATATAGCCTCTGTATTCGAAACAATAGTCTCTTAAGAATGATGGTGACCCATGCATCATACTCCATGTCCATTATAAAAGAATGGAAATAATGAATTCTTTTTTTACTTTCACAAGTTAATCTTCCAAAAACCTAATTGGGTATTTAAGGGAATAATCTACTAGCTAGAATGACATGTTTATTAGCTTAACCTCCCCTAGTTTTAGCTTCTGAAAAATGGACAAAGGAATTATATTAATACTAGCAGCTAAATCACATAAATGTTTAAGAACTTTCAAGTTAGCAAATTTATAAAGAATAGTGGAACTCTTTAGATCCTACAACTTTAAAAGTAAGTTGTCTTTGATAGCATTGCACTTATATATCAAAGATACTCTAACTTGTTTTGTTAGAGATAATATACTCCAAAAGCTTTATATAGTTAGGCACATAAGATAACACTTTGGTGAATGATATGTTGACAATAAATTTCTTGAAGACATACAACAATTTATTGAACTTATCCTAATATGTACTCGTCTTAAGCCTCCTAGGATCTGAGATTAGCATTATATAGGTCTCAACCTCGGTTCATGACTAGTATCATTTTATTCCCTTCTATCTTATTTTCTAGGGTAACACTAGCATTGGATAAAGATACAACTGATAGTGATCTACTAGTATTTCCCTCTTTCTCTCTTTCTTATCATTAACTACATCAAAATCAAGCGTTACGTTGCTCCTTAATATTATGGCACATATTTTGTCTTTAGGTTTTACCTTTGAATTGCTCAGGAACCTTTATTAACCTCTTTCGCTCACCACATTAACTAGTTGACTTATTTGTAGATCTAAGTAATGAATGGAGGTAATTTTAGATTGCACCAAATTTTCAAGTTAGTCCACATTATTCAATTTTCATCCCATAGTAGATATAATTTTTTTCAACATCTTTTTAGATCCGTTACTTTATACTTATGGTTGTTGAAGCTAAGGAATAATTTGGAGCCTAAATGGTCCCATTAGTCTACCCATTATAGTTGTACTTTGCTTCTTTTACAAAATTTTTGGTTAATTACTCTACCTAATGATATATGTATTGGAGAAGAGGTCATTCCTCATCACTTGATTTCCTATATATGTAGCTTTATAGTTCACTTCCATATTGCAACTCAAGGCTAGCTTGGCATTCAAACATATATTGGCTAGTTTCCTATATATACCACATCGGTAATAGGTCTCCCTATTATCTATCTCAGAGTTTAAAATCATATTCATCTGACTAAAATGATTTTCTATTTTGTGTTGTCAAATCTGAAGATGCTTAAACCTAATAAAGGGATGCTTTAGATTTCCTCCTTACCACTTTGGTTAGTGAATTTCTGGCCAAGATCTCAGTATTCCCATAACCACCTCAGTAGCTTTTATATAGATTGTACTTTGAGTTACATTGTCTACCAAAGCTTGATATGTTAAAGTAAGCATCTCATCAAATAATTGCATCATCAATTATATGGAGTATTGGCAATATAATTACTAACTAAGAAGAGTGCAATATTGCTCTCGAGTTTTATTAAACACTTCCCATTCCTTATGAGTGATGGGAATTTAGTGGTTTTGTATGATGAGAAAATTCTCAACATAAATGAATTATAGACATGATCCCACTCCTTGAAAGAGTCCATATATATTAAGATCATCCATATCATTGCTTGATCTCTTATATAGCATAAGAAGAATCTAATCCTTAACTTATCTTTTATGAGGCCATTCAATGGAAGTTCTTAGATCATGGAATAAAAATCCTTGATGAATGTGAATGTTTCTTTATTAGGTGATCCACCAAAGTTGGGAGAAAGTATAAGTCCATTTATTTAAGCTCATAGATTTTTCGTAATAATGTTTCGTCATTATTTAAGCTCATAGTTCTTCATCACTTGACCCATTCTAATGCATAAGGGACTTGCACTAATCAATGGAAATTAGATGTCCCTCAGTACATCCTTCATGTCTGTCAGTGCGCTATATCTACATCTAGATTATGTTAATTTTGTAGCCATCTCCACTCTCCCTATTGCACCGTTCTTTGTACAAATTCCTTCGATTCTAGTATCAAATTAAAGAAGAAAATCCAATTTGTGTTCTATCTTCCATCAATGGCCTAAAAATAAAAGAAATCACAAGTAAAGAAAACTAAAAAGATAAAATAAAAACAAACCAGTATAAAAAAATAGTTGAAGTAAAAATTCGATCTACTTTAAATCTATAAGCTTAAAAAGTCAATTGTAGATAGCATACCAAAGATGGAATAATTTTAGAGTATTGTTCGTATAGAGAATTAGCCATTATTTATATTAATCTTAGCTAAACAAACAAACTAAATAAATTAAAGAGTTGATTTAAGGGAATGTAATTATTAAACTAAAGAAAATAAAGCAAAAATAGTCAAAATAAATAAAAAAACATTATGGATTTAGTTTTTAATGATACGGAATTCCAATTATCATACAAGTTTGATTGTATAATTTAAAATAACATTTAACCTAAAGCATATACACCCCTTGTCGAGGCATACGGGTATATCTAATTAGGTAACTGCGACCTCTGATGTGTAATTTAACATAATCAAACTTATTAAGCATAGTTAATCTACATGGTTATCACTAATGTCTAAGATAATATTGCTCTTTAGTGTTAAAGTGTTTATTCTCATAATGCATGAGTTCTAATTCACCTATCGATCCTTCATATAATCCTTAAGATATATAGTGGCTAATCACAAATCCAATATAAAGAATAAAGAAAATAAATTCAACCAATCAAATATTCAAAAAATTTATAAATAATTGAAGAATCCTTAAAAACTACATCCCTAATGCTAACTAAGGATCCTTACTATTAAACTTAATAAAAATTAAACAAAAATAAATAATTCCTAACGTGGAAGAAAATAAGTAGTGGAGATATCATAAGCTCCTCTAATCTTGCCCCAAATTTACCTCTAATGAGAAGAAAAAAAAAACTTCTCTAAATTCTCAAAGAAAACGGTAAATAATACTAGATTATGTAAAAAGATACATAGGTTAACTTCTAATACAAGTATTTATAGATAAGGCTGAAAACATAAAGTTCTAGAGGATTTAAACTTGAGAACTTATATGTCTTTACAAATTATGTATAAGAACAAAAACTAAGCCAATTCCAAAATTGGCAATAGTAACTTTAGAACTTTTACTCTTTACATATCCATATGTAACTGGTGTCTAGCACTAAGTTATATTTAGCACTAAGTTATAGCTGACACTAGTTTTGTACTATTTCTGTTTGTAAATTTGAGATAAGTCTTGTGTTGGTCTTGGATGAACTCCGACATTGATCTTGCTTTACTTCTCAACTTCTTAGACATTATTCAATGATATGCTTACGTTATCATGGCAAAACTGATGCCAATTATATCTTATTCCAGCAACTTCTCCATTTCTTAGCATCTTTAAGTTAGAATTAGCTACCCCATGTCTTTTAGAAAGTTATTGTGTAGTTTCTTATCTTCCAAATGACTTTAAAAAATCATCAATTGGACAATTATTGAGAAAGTTTCATAAAATTTTGTGTTATCTCCTCAAATTCTTCACCTATAAGGCAATGGACTAATGATTTTGAGAGCATTTTTCTTATGTTTAGAAGGTTTTTATTGTCTTTGATACTCAATGTATCTTATCTATTTTTACATGCCTTATTTTATCTCTCTAACAAAATGGAATAAATTTGGGTGAGTAGGAGCCAAATTATGGTTTGATTTTGGAGGAACACTGGAGTGAGTTTATAAGCTAAAGTTAGAGTATCAATCGCCATCTCCTGCAATAACTTGGGCGCTAACAAAGCACCCTGTTGAAACCATGTTAGATGCTATAGTATATAAAGCCAACATAAGTTCTTGTTTGGGACACGTATTGGTAGTAATTTTTTTATAAATCCTTAAATTTTGCCATAAGGGGAATAAACGGGTAATATGGTTAGATGTGTTGATTGAGACACTTTAACTTTTTTAGGTTTTAATAGAAGTAAAGTGAAAATTTGGCAATTAGATAAAAAAACATTATTAGGGACATAAAGAGCATGTTGACATAAGAAGGCAACAACTTTGAAGAGAAAAAAAAGGACTTCCACTAAGATTTAAGAAAAGATATCAAAATTTAAAGATCCATAAGAATGAGTTATATTATTCTATATTATTTCATAATTGTTATTGGTTTTGTTTTTTTCAGTTTGAAGTACATTAGGATAGGTTTGGATAAGATAAACCCTAGAACTATTTTTCAGATTGATTATATGGTTTAAATAAATAACAAAGTTTTGTTATGAAGTATCCATGATTACTTCTTGTATTTGAGCTGAGATTTGCTAGTGTTTTTATTTAATTTTGAATATCAAATATATGAATTAAGAAATCATATCTATGAATAGATGGTGACATGAATAATAAGAGTTACATGGAACCTTTGAGATAAGGCCACATAAAACTTTTAATGTCAAATATACGAATGGAATTCATAAAATGAGTTAATACATTCTTAAGGATTTTAATTAGAAAGAAATTCAGTCAATTAACTTAAGGATAAAGGTTGTATGTCTTAAGAAATAATATGGTTGTAACTTTAGGATTTCTACCTATACAAGAAAGCATGGTTAATTATTGAATCCAAATAAATTTAGGTATAGAAAGGTTTTAGGGGAATTCTACATCTAGATCCTATTTATCATTTTTTTGTTCCATTCTTGTTTATTGTTTTATTTTGTTATTTTATATCAATTATTTTATCTTTGGTAATCTTTTTTTAAAATCAATCATTCGTTTGTTAGATTAGATAATAGAAAGACAACTTACTAGTAATTTTATTCCTTACGATATTGATACCGTATTCACTGGACTATATGATAAGAACGGTAGTTCCACTTGCCTAAGTATCTTTAGTATACGCAATCAATGGCCCACTAATTAAAAAACTAAGAATGATATCATAGCTACAAAGCTGATCTTTAATATTGTTCGAACAATACACAATTAATGACTTACTAATTGAAGAACCAAGAATACCATATAGATACAAATATAAATAAAAACATCTAAAAATAGATATCAATAAGATTTATATTCCATACCAATCATCTATTTTCAATATGGAGGTAGAAATGAATGATAATGATAATGATTTTGTAGCATATGTTCATTGTAAAAGAAATTGGATAAAAAGAAGTGTGAAGAGCATATGTTTATAAGGATTCAAAGAAGCCACACAAATGAACGCATTGCATCTTGAGAGTTCTTTAAAGCTTGTAGAATAATGAAACTTACTGATCCAATATTGTTCAAAAAAAAAGGAAGATCAAAGTAATAAAAATAAGAGGCTTTGAGTTATATTCATGATGACTTTACAACTGAGCTAGCTTCCTATCAAGATGTTGAAAAAGATGCATATTAAAAAATCTTTACATATTTTTAAATTACGGAATGTTCACCTCAATATCTAGTGGGTCCATATTACCAAGTTGTTAAGTCACATCAGATGAGTTAATAGTCTAATTACACGTAAACAAAAAAATCCTAACAAAGTTAGATTATATGGAAAAAATAGTACCGTTTCATAAATGTTAAGGTGCACATTGGTATTATAAAGTTTTAAGTCCTCGAAGCCCAAACTCCCAACTCCTCTTTCATTATTATTTAAAATAAAATAAAATAAAATCTAAGAATTAGGTTCTTTTACCCTAAACTTCTAAGCCCTAATCCATTTTCTTTAAAAGTAAATCCAAACTATAGTCAAATTTTAATGAAACCCCTAGGCACACTTTTACCTTTAATTTTATTAGTCATTTATTAACATTGATCCAAACTCCTCGGCAATGTTTTAGTTTTATTTCAACCCTTAGTGTTGGACCCCCAAATTTTTTATTTATTTTATTAAGCATGATTTAAATTATTTTGAGACCTCGTTAAATTAACTATTTAGAGTAATTAGCATGCCAAGTGTTAGGAGGATTTATTGTTTGAATTGATGGAATTAATGTATAAATGTAGTAAGAATG
>JANIJF010000006.1:43900486-43911335 GCA_024520955.1 Erythroxylum bequaertii
TCCAAATTAGATGATTTTGATTCAAAATAAACTAGAAACATTGGCTACAAATGTTAAGAAGAAATTGAATTTGAATTCTATTTTTAAGGATCTTGAAATTTAGTTTGAAAGTGAGTCTTGGCTTCAGCTGTAGCACTACCAAGGACAGAAATCATGTCCTATTGTTATTGAATAAACTGTATTGATGTAGGCCGAATCAAATAAAGATGTCTTCACAAAAATTATAGCTTATTCTCTTAGCTTTCGATTGGTATAAATTTTGTAATTTTGGATATTGGAATTGAGAGTTATGAGGTGTACAACTTGAATGCATGATCATGCATTAGCCAAAATTTCAGTGTACATAGTTTGTGATATTTTGAGCATAACTCATTGAATAATAAACCAAATTGTATAATCTTAGTATCATTAGAAAGTTAAGACATAGAGGAACAATTGCCTAGAATAAAGTGTTACAGAAATACATCATTTTCTTGATCTTATTAATTATGCAAAGTTAACCCGAATGAGGTACTTCCAGTAAAAGCTAGAATAGTAATTGAGTGTGTGAATTTTGACACCATTAGAGAACAATTGATATGTACATCAATTTGTTACAGAAATATACCCGAGAATTTGTCATTATATATACATACTACATGATACATTTATACATGCGTTTACTCAATTACATACGCAGTATAGTAATGTGAAATTGTTTTAATGTATATAGGAGAGCAAGTAGCACGACCACTTCCGGATATTGTCAGAACGTCAAGGCAATAGGCTTAAGAGAACAATTGTGAGTAATTTAAGATAGTTTCATCTTCATTTGTTCTGTCTGATACTGAATTGATTTGACTTATGCTATATGTGTGAATTGAATTGGGAATGTCTGTGATGTTGAATGTATAAACTTGTTCTGTTTTTGAATCTATTAAGTCCTAGTTGTGGGTAAATAGGCATGCCTAGAAGGGTCTGCAGCTGCTCCTGTGACACTTCAGTGTCTCCTGTATTGACACTTCGGTGTCTCCTGTATTGACACTTCAGTGTCTCCTGATACCGAGACATATGTCTCTCCTGCTGATACCAAGTATGGTATCTCCTGTATAAGTCCCGTTACCCACTTCTGTTCATGGATTTATAGTTTGATTTGTTTTGTAATCTGATATCTGTTTGATTCTGACATAAGCAAAATTATGTTCTGATTCTGAAGGATTTATAACCTCCTGTGTTGTGTTATGCAGTTCTGTTAATTATACAAATCTGTTCTGAAAAGCATTATTTCTGTTTTATTGTTAAAGAAATCAGTTAATATAGATTAGTTATTACTCACTAAGCTATATGCTTAGCACGGTGGATTTGCCCCGTGTAGGTTCAGAGCGAAGAGATTAAGGACTGGGACAAGTCAACCGCAGTGGCCAAAGGTGTCTAAATTTTGTGTCGCTCGAAAATGTATTTTGTTTCGTTTGTTTGGGCCTGTAAATATTCTTTGGATTTTTGTTTCTGAAGTTACGATATGTATTATATGTGTGTTGAGATTCTAAATATGTAAGTGTGATGTTTGGTTTTGTTTGTCCTACCTTGGGTGGCATCCATGTATCCTCTCAGGGGGTATGTGGGTGTTACACTATCAATGTATTTAGAGACAATTTTCAGGAAGCAGGCAAATATGTGTGATTGATCTCCTTCAACATTTTATAAGAGGATAAACATTCTAAAACCGCTTTTGTAAACAGAATACCAATAATCTCCCATGTTGGTTGAAAAAATCCTATTGTGAACCCATTAGGCCCTTAAGATTTAGAATGATGTAGTTTAAATAATGTCTCATCAACCTCCAAGTATGTAAATGGACTATAGAGTGATTCCTTGTATTCCTACAAAAGGGGACTATCAAAGAGTTCCCGAACATTGTGAGTATCACAAGCACTATCTTCAGAGCCCATAAACTGTTAAAAGAATTCCCTTGTAAGCCTGGATAAAGATTCCTGATCATTAACTGAGGATCTCAAGGAGTCTTTTAGTTCCACAATCGTATTTTTATTCCTCCGAGCAAGTAGAGAAGCATGAAAGAATTTAGTGTTTGAGTCTCCATCTCTAAGCCAATTGATTCTAGCTTTATCTTTTAAGATAGAATTATACAAGTTCAAAGCATCCTAATGAGCCTTTAGTCTAGCACATTTAATCTGCTTCAAGAGATTATTATGAGGAGATAGATAGCAAGCTTGATGAGTCTCCCTTAATAACTGCTGAGTGACTTTAGTTTACCTGTGTTTAGCTTTTGAGGAAGCTTTTAAGTTCTTGTTTAACTCTTATTAGCTTTTGCATAAGCTAAAAGGATTTATACTCATCCATATTTATGTTCCAACAAGATTCCTCTAACTCCATAAGCCCATCCTATATTGAAAGGCCATTAAAGCATTGGAATGGAGCCCTATGCTTTCTTACCATTTTGATGTTATGGATACTGATAGGTGAATGATTTGAGAAAGAGTTTTCTCCAAATTCAGCATAAGAGTGAGGGTACTGACCTAGCCAAAGATGGTTGACCAAAGCTCTATCTAGTTTTTTCACAATCACAAAATGGCCTTGTTGTTTGTTTGACTAAGTAAATATCCTTTGTGAATATCTCAAATCAGTGACTTTTACTTTATAAAACAAATCAGCTAACTCATGCCCTGTTATAGTGTGAAACCCTCTTCTTCCTTATACTTCAGTATCAATAAGTATGCAACTGTAGTCTCCTATTAAATGCCATGAAGTAGTAATAGTGTCTTCCAAAGACGACAAATTATTCCATATAGTGGCTCTTTGGAATTGGAAATTAGAAGCATAAATCATTGAGAGATCAAATTCAGTGAAGGCCTCTATCAGCTTTCAATGCATATGGATGAGTTGTTCAATTTCTGTAACTACTTGTATAGTTATTTTATTGAAGTTGTAGTGGCAAAGGATCTGACCATTATAATGCAAGGAATGATTTGAAATAGCCTGCCAATCTGCTCCAAAAAAATCAGGAGACGTATACCATATAAGCATATTTTATTTTCATTTCGAGGAGACCTACTATTAAGGGCTTTTTATCCAAAACAATCTTTTTAACCAATGCTTTTTTAAGAGGGTAGTTTAACCCAATAACATTCCAAACCAGAATCATTTGGGGTTTGTTCAATTCCCTTCTCCTTGAAGATTTCCATATCAAACTAGTTGATGGAACTACCATTCTTTTGTGTGTTTTGACCTCTACTAGAATTTCTACGCTCACTTGTACCAACTGCTCATTATATCCATTTGATTCTATTTAATCAATAGGTAAAATATGTTATTTGATTTGGTATGTATATGTGTAAATAGTTATGAATGTCTAAAATAGAGAATATATGAAAGTACTAATGTATTTGTGTTTAATAGAAACTTTCTTATCAAAATTTTAATAGGTTATAGGCTCAACTTCTAGCACTTATACTGACAACAATCCTAGAAGTGGTGATATGTTTAAGTACCAGATGTAGGATGGCAGATTTATATTGTGGTTGGTGAGTTGTGAAAAGAAGAACCAAAAGTTTGAATGAACGATAATATATAACAATTGAAGTTATATTCCTCTATTTGTCATTGGAGTTATGAATAAGAATATAAAATATTGTATACAATATGTTATTCATAATTTGTTCATGATGTAAATCATATTCTTCCTTAATTGATTCTATAATGTTAATTAATAGTATATTAAGGTTATTCCATCCACTTACAAACACCCTAATTAATTTGAGGTTTTGGCATATTAACGTATATAATTTTCGATAGCCTTAGATCGCTTATATACATTAAAAACATAGTTGTGTTAACTCTTATGTGTATCTTTAGAGAAGATAAGGAGTAGTACATATGGTCTAAGATAAGGAAGTTCCTTCCTATGTTCCCCTGTAAAGCATATAAGGAGTAGTACACACCTTAAAGAACATGTGTGTTTTACACCCGTGTTGGTCTCAATATCATGGTCTTTTGTGCAAATGTTAACCTCTGGATCAACTAGCTATGCCTAGACACTACCTTAAACAAGATCCTTTTTTAGTTATGTTCCTTTATGGAGAAGAGAAGCACTGGTATAATTGAGTTTTAGTACCATCAATTTCATTATATCTAATAGATTTATGTAAATGTTAATAATTTAAACTTCGTGTATGTAAATTTGGGAAGTTTCAAATTATCAATGGTATTAGTTATAAAGTCCAATGTAATTATCAACTGTTTTATAAAATTAGAGCTTCGATTTCATAAAATGCATGCTATATATTTACTTAATTTTAAAAGATCCCTTTATGTATTTTGTTATATAATCTTGCATAGTTCAATATATTTTGAATATATGTTATCATTATTTAAAGAAATGACTCAAAGTTAAAAATACACTAATTTTGAAAAAGCCAGTGCTTCGTCGGTTCAATTGGAAGTTAGTTTAAGATTTGTTAACTTTTAATTTCCTCTTATTAGGTCAAAATTTTTACAATTAGAAATGGTTAGGTTAATGCATTTTGTCAAATTGGGGGTATTCTATGTATAAAACATGGTTACTATTTTTTCATGTTCAAACATAAAGTAGATAGGATAAATAAGTAGGCGTAAATGGTCGAGAACATGAGCATTTGAGTGCTCATGTTCCCCTAGATACCATTTATTTATAGTATTACATGATCGTAAAACATAGGAGTTTTATAAGACTATATTAGTCTCTGTTGTAGGTTTGAAGTTATATATGGTCTTCAGTATGATCATGTTTATTCCTTTATGATTCTCTAGTTAAGCTTGTGGGTAAAATGTAGCCTTGAATACAACCATAATAATGGTTGTGCTCTTATATAGGTGTTTGTAATTGTTAAAAGCAATTAGCTATAAATCAAACGTAAGTATGTAATGGAACATGAGCTTATGAGATCTCATATTCCACAATAAACTGCTGATTTATAGTATTACATGCCCATAAAACATGAAAGTATTATAAGCCTATGTTGGCGTTTGTTATAGATTTGAAGTTGTATATGGTCTTCAGTATGGTCGTGTTTATTCCTTTATTATTCTCTAGTTAAGTTTATGGGTAAAATGCAGCCTTGAACACAATTGTGATAATGGTCATGTTTTTTTACATGGATGTTTGTAATTGTCAAAAGAAATTAACTATAAGTAAGACATAAGTATCTTAGACTTTATGAAATAAAATATTTGATTTCATAAAATTCATGCTAGAATTTACCTAATTATAAGGAAATTAATTTATGGTTAAGTGTACTAGATATGACAATTTATTCAAATTTGCATTCTTTATGGATTCAATATAGGGGCTTCAAATATTATTGTAAACTTTTCATAATTCCATCAAATTAATGATTAGGTAATGTAATTATGGGTATATTTAAGGTTTTATAACTTTCAATTACATTCAATTTATTGATCCAAAGTTATGTTAAAAATATGTGGTTATTGCATTATATGTAATTTGTAGTCTTACAATTTCCATTGGTGTTTTTGAAGAATTTAAACCTATTTATATACTGTTTCATGAAATTAAATACTCAATTTATTTGTTGCTTGGTTATATATACCCTTATTCCTCTTTGGAGCATATAGGGTACATTATATAGTATAAAACATGAATGTGCTTGTACCTTTATTTCTTATTAGAGCATATGAGATTATATTTAGGTGTTTAGTACTTTCAATTTCATTATTAGTGATTGATTTATTCATACACGCATAATGCATAAATTTATATATTATATCAAATTTGGGAGTGCTTCAAATTGTCAATGGTATTTTATAAACTTAAACATATATATCTATACATATATCTTCGACATTCAAGTCAATTTTGGATTCTTTATGGATGAAAAATGGAAACTTCATAAATTGTTATAAACTATTCATAATTATATAGTTTATCTATTATTACAAATTGAAGACTTCACTAATTTATCTATTATTTTCTAAATTTAGAGATTCAATTGAGTTTATGTATGTTTTCATATCTATAATTAATGTTAAATTATTATTTAAGTAATTGTCTTAAACTTTTCAATCAAATTTGTATATAATATAGATATGTCTAAATAGCTTATTATCTCAAATGTCATTAAACTAAAATATTTTTTAATAGTAAAAATTCCAAGATGTCATTAAATGTTAGGAACTTTGATAAAGTTGGTGTTATTCAATTGATTGTTACTTTATCAATTTTAAACTTTCAGTATCATCTTATTAGCTCAAAACTTACCTGAGTTTAAACTTTTGGTGAAAGCATTACCTCTAGAGTTAATTACATTGAACCTCCTGTAGTTTAGACTTTTTTTTCACTTTAATCCCTGAGTTTTAAAAACTATCACATACCCATCTAAGATTTGGTTTTTATTTTACTCGTGTCCTTTAGCATCATTCTGTGTTAGGTTTCTAATAGAGAACAAGAAAACAATGTTGTGTGACTTGGCTAAGAGTTATATAACATAACACTTATCATGTTTATGCTATGTAACACACGACGTCTTGTGGTTTAAAAGGTGTGGTATTTTATATGTAAATTACATTCTCTTTAATGAGTCATGGTATCTTTTTGAATCATCAGTAAAAATAATGTGGTACTTATTTGAATATGTTCTAGTATTTTTATATAAAGGCATGATATTTTTAAAAATGAATCATAGTATTATGTTGAAGGAGTCATGGTATTTTTATACTCATTTTTGGTGTTATCATCAACAAAAATAATGTGGTACTTATTTGAATACGTTATAGTATTTTTATATGGAGGCGCGATATTCTTTAAAATGAATCATGGTATTATGGTGAAGTAGTCATGGTATTTTTATACTAATTTTTATGGTGAAATAGTCATGGTATTTTTATACTAATTTTTGGTATTCTCTTTAATAATAATAATAATAATTTTGTACTAATTTGTAATATGTGATGGTATTTTTAGTATGGAGACGCAATATTGTGGTTAAGGAGTCATGGTATTGTTTGTAAGGATCCATGGTATTTTTATATTCATTTGCGATATTGACATATTACATACATGTAAAACTTATAAGAAATAATCTTAAATACACTTACTAGTGATTCTTTATATTTGTGTCTCTCAACTATTATTCCTTCACTTTAAAGAAGTTTTTGCAATGTCTTAAATTCAAATATGAATGTGCATTTTTTGGGGAAGTCCTAATTTGACATATTATGGTTTGATTGTTGTTAATGATTTTTTTTTTCCTTATTAGAGCCAACTCATTGTACTGGTATGGGTTTAACCATTTGAGTGATTGCCACTAATGAATGATGTATATGATATTTGTGAATCCTCACTTATTGAGGTTGAAATATGCCCATAATGCTTCTAAAGGCTCCCTAAATTTCTAAAATTCTTCGAGATACTTATCTTTAATGTCTCAAAAAGTTTAAAATTTTAGTTTATTTTATTATATGCAATAGCATAATCTGAATTTTAAGCTAGCATGATGTATTTGTTTATGATGATTAATAAATATTAACCTCCGTGATCCTTAACCAAGACAAGGTGATTGCGTTCTAAAAACTAACACAGTTACCTCATCTTAGGTGCAGCCTTTCTCTGCAAGAATTTTACGTACACAAATTTAAATGTTATAAGTGTACGATGATAAGAAGATTTCTTCTAAACTTTTGCTAACTACTATCCTGTTGCATCACTAACGTTTGCTTAAGACTTATCAAAATGCTTATCCATATTCCCTAAAGTTCAATATAAGTTTTATCAAATTTGTTTCCATAAACAAAGTTACTTGGATAAGCTCTAAATGATTTAATCTCCTCCTCATTCATGCCCTTGTCTTATGTCTCTTATACTTCTTTATGTTTATTATCTTTAACATCCATTATATGCTTTTCTTATGGTCGAAACTCTTCCTTGATATCTACATTTCATTTAAAATATCAAAAGTTATCATAAGTAATAAATTAAATGTAGTAAAGTCTTCTACAAGATATATCACTCTCTTGAACCTCGTTTTCTTACTCTTCTCTTTCATTATCATCTCCTCATGCCTCAGTACAATCTCAATCTTATCCTTATCAACCATCAACATCTTACATGCCTACAAACATCTTCTTTGTTTTTAGGATCTATCACTAGCAATTTTTCACTACTCTGAACATGTTATATACTTAAATTCTTTGTTATTGCACCTACCCACGCCTTAGGACTTGTTCTCTTTTATATCATTCTTAAAATTTTAACTATTCATGTATAACCAAAATTATGGAAAACAAGTCCCTAAAAGGTTAGCAACTTGTTACCTTTTCATTTTTAACCTCTTGCATAACCTTCCTTACTTTCCTGACTACCTTCTACCCACTGTAATGCTTCATTGGGTTATCATTGTTATAATCAACCCTCTACTCTAAGATAAGTTAATATATAAAGGGATAACCAATCCTAAAGTACCCAAACTTTTGGGATTTTTTTCAATTCAGTGCCCAAGTTTTTAAATTTAAGTGATTAATATTTTAAAACCTTAACAATTCAACTTGAAATGTTAATTGCATTAGTAATTTATTGATTTGGCTAATAGAATCTTTGCTATTCATGACATGTACACGTCTACCTGAAAAAATAGTGGCCATGATTAGAGTGGAGTAGAGATAATTTTTTAGGTGAACACCTAAATATCACGAACAACAAAGATTATGTTAGTCAAATCAGCAAATTACTAATAAAACTAATGTTTTGAATTAAACTATTAAGATTTTTAAAAGGTTAGTCACTCAATTAAAAATTTTAAAGCTGAGGTATTGGGTTGAAAACATATTAAAATGTTGTTCACTTTAGGAATGCTTATCTCATATAAGAATCAATTAAATTCTTTATAAATAATCTTTCCAAATGGCGCCAAAATTTTCAACAACAAGATTATCTTTAGCTTCCCATACTATAGCTTTATATTTTAATAGCATCTAACACCTCGTCAATTTTGACATCATCTTAAGATGTAATCCTTGTCATATTCCCCTACTTAAAGTGATAATTGATGTATAACTTTTATATATTAAAAATATGCAAACATATTATAAATTGAAGTTAGGTTTTAAGAATTACACATGATGTACAAGTCCAGATATCTATTGATAATTTCAATTTATAGAACACATAATTAGCCATCAATACAACTACACATTTACTTATGTAATGCACAACACCTTCGGCCTCCATTACTTGACAGAACTTTTTAGCATGCTTGCAAAGAAGGTTTAGGATGAAATATTCCCAACTAAGTTGCTCACTGTAGTTAACATTAACTTCAGATTCTAATAGTTGTGTGATGATATCGTAATTGAAATTTGGACACAAAAACACATATAACACATATAAAAGGAAGTTTTGTTGGAAGCATTCCTTGATTTATGTACCCTTAACTTTCTCCCGTATGCACTTGATCAATATTCAGTGATCATTGACTTTATACTGCTCCTAAAGCCTCAACACCTTATCTTCATCGGCTTTAGGATGTACTCGTTTAGTTTCATTTGAAACCCTAATGATCCATGTCACACTATCAATACTAATCTCCTTCATTTGATCATTTTTAATTTTCAAAATAGCTCATTTGGATTAAAGTGATCACACAACCAGTACTAGTGATCTCACCCTAATCCTTTACACGTTTCTAAGTTCACTAGATTTCATATGACCCACTTTACCTGCTCAGGATTTAGGTTATTCATCAATTCATACACAAATTTTGAATAATAATGCATCTTAAAGCTTTACAAATACTTGTACAATAATCAACATACTTTCATGCTATATAGACAAACTTTAGTAATTTAGTTTAATTTGGTCCAAATTTCTACCTTTTTTATCTATATTACCACTTTTCTAACATCTCACATACGATAACTTCATCCCTAACCTATAATTTAAAGTTTTAAATCAAATTAAGTTTACATCATCCTTATATAAATTTGAATATGCTTTTTAAATACCCTTTATTTTGCCTTTATCGTATTTTTCTCTTCTTTTTTTATAAAGGATATGGTGACCTAATAATAAAATGTTCCTTCTTTTATCAATTCTAAGAATAAAATAAATAAATTTCAACCACTCCAAACCAAATACCATAACTAGTACAAATACTATGAAAACCAAAGTATGTCTACAAAAAATTCGTACCATATTAGGCTATAAAGTACAAATTTTTAAGCAGTACCATGGAAAAAAATATAAACTAACAATATCTGATTGTCCTTTACTCCATAAATTGGCCACTAGATAATTTAAAACACTAGAATCCCAGAGACCATCTTAAAGCATGTCTAAATGATTATCTTTATGCATGTCTAAATGATCAAACAGAAAGACAAAGTATTAATATATATCTCCACATAGAGAGAGGAAAAGGGATTGGCAATTTCGACGTACCATGTTTATAGATGAGGTATTGGGTCAGTAAGTTGATACACCTACTACCTTCTTGTCTAAGCATCTAAAATGTAGTAGGTTGGAGCGATAATAAAGATTTTGTATTTTTGTTTTAAGTTTCTCTTCAACAGTTGGAAACAAAAGAAGAAGATGATACATAATTCAAATAGGTAGGATGAGTTGCTTTGAGGCTTTCTACGTAAGCTTAGTACAAAGAATACTACTCATTTATCCGTTACAATAATGTAGCTTAAATGAAAGGAGTTGGTTTGAATGAAGTGGTGGAATGTGTCATTGATTGGAAGTGCTACCATATGTCATGTTGGGAGCATGAATTGTTATGGTAAATTATTGAAAATGAGACTTGAAAGTCATGCACATTAGGTGTTTGATAAAATGCCTAAGTGAATTTGGCTTAGGATTTAA
>JANIJF010000006.1:44145617-44162630 GCA_024520955.1 Erythroxylum bequaertii
AAGAATGCGTTGCCGTGTATTGTGGCTGCGTGGAATAGCTTTGTTTAGAGTGAGATCATGAGTTAAAACTAATGAATAGAAAAGAAGCAAAAAGTAATACATCTTGTGACGGTGGTCGGGAGTGTCCTTGACGGTGCCGATACCATCAACGAGACGGCGAAAGGCGGAAACGGCAGTGTTGATTTGGAAAATACCGGCGGCGACTGCCTGGGATGGGGTTTTGGAGAATGAAGATGAAGATGCAGAACTTTTTCCATTCTGCAGGTCCTGGAAGCTCATCTTTCTTTCAGATTTTTTTTTTTTTTGGAAGGTTTTATAATTAGTTAATGAAGTTGGCAAAACACAGCGTATATGCATGTGGGTATTGTCTTCGTCTTGCTTAGGCTTCCATCAGTCTCTGGCCCAACCAAATACAATTTACCTTGGAGCCCACAATAATTGTTTCAACTTTAAAAAAAGAGTTGATATGCTCAACCAAGAACCCTCCTATTCATTGAGGATCTTGTTATTACAATACATAATACATAAACAACCAACTTCTCTATTCAATGCCAATGGTAATAACAATGAGGGAAATCCTAGACTCCCAAATTCATACACAAAATCTTGCTCAGCTTCGCATCCATTGTGAACTTCTCTGTAATGCAGATGTGCAACTACATTCACCACCCACCATTACCACTAGTATCCTGCACAGGCAACAATCATCAGACCCGAACCATGCCCCAAAAAGAGTAAAGATAAAAACAAGAAAACACAAGTAAAAATAAAAACAAGAAAACACAACCTTTGTGCCTTACCTTGGAACAATTAACCAGTATGTTTTATCAGTTTTAAAACCACTGGAGAGAAATTTATCTATTGCCCTGTTACTTGGTTTAGCTTCGACCATCTTCATCTCATCTTCTATGAGGGATGCTTGGACTATAGTACGCTTCTTCTATGACCAAGAACACTAATTCATTCTCACAGTTAGGAAAGTCAAAGTTAAAGGTTTACTCCTTCAAAGTGAACTAGTATTTTATAAGGGCAGGTAGGCAAGCATGAAGTTCTCCCAGGCACTGAAAGATCCAATTCAGTAGTTGTTCACTAGGTAGCTCCAGAAGAAGTTCTGCCTTTGAGTGTGTAAGACATCAAAAAAGAAAGAAATATCAAGATAGAAATTCAGAAAAGTTTGAAACAAATTCCACCTAGACTCTAGCTATCAATTGTCTCAAACAGAAACCAAAACCTGTTAGTACTAACACAAACCAATGGCAGAAATATGGATCAAATTGCTTGGTCGTTTGGCATGTAGATGTCTAAAGATTAGGGCAGTATTCTTGTATTTTGCTCAGCTTAGACTAGGAATATGAGATCCACAACCAAGATTGCTTGCCCTTTTTTTGCATGCTTTCTATAGCCACGATTCTAATTTTCCTTCATTGCGTGTGATTTAACATGACAAACAGAAAGAAAAACCAGCCCCTACAAGTGCCATAAGTTAAAAAGGGAAGCATCAGAAAAACTACTTTTTAAGTACCTTTATGTGGTCTCCTTCAAAAAACAATGAGTTTCGATAAATGTCAGATGCCATTGAGTCCATTATTAGCTTGAAAACCTTTTTCCTCATATTTGTTTTCATGCCAACCATCTTCCCTGAAGCATAAATTCTCTTGATCCCCAAATCTGCTGCCATTCTCCTCACATAGAGCTTCTTCAATAGGACTTCCATTGAATAAGGCTCTTTTCCATACTGGCAACGAAGGCTCTCTGTAAATTGCATCAGACTCCATATATCTTTCTCTGCAGCTTTCTCAGCCTCATGAATAATTTCCATGGGATTCTCCAGATGATTTATGTACTCAGAAGGGAGATGAGGGTTTATACTCAAATCAATCTGGATTAAGGCAAAAATAAATAAAATGAAAATTTTTGCAAAGTTCTTCTAACAATGTTTCAGAAATCAAGTTAACTCTTTAATGGTGTTAGTTTGTCATACATGTATTGACGAATGTTCTATGCTTATGTCTTTAGATTTGCCACCACTATCTCATTTGATGCCTTATCACTCTGCATCTCTTGAGCATACTACCTTTATTTTTACCTTGTCATCTTTGTCTATAGACAATTGCTGAAACTTTGGTTCATTATAAATACCATGCTACTAAAGGGGATGCAGCTTTTTATTTGAATGCTATGATGGTAGATGAGTTTTCACTGTTAAAATCCAAATTTTTGTTAATTAAGGTCCAATTGCTATGAGTAAACACAAGTTCCAACTTACTGTACATAGTGTAGTATAAAGTTTTAATTTAATTTATCAATATTTATACCTACTTGTGTATGTTCAACTACATAGTGAATGGAATTAAGTTTGAGATTCAAAATGATCAACAAATAATATATTATTTCTGTTTTTGTGTACTTGTGTGCCGATGCGTATGTCCGTGTTGCACATGTACTAGTAACTATGGACTAACATGTCCAGATTATTGAGCTGGTGGAGAATCTTGTGATCATCCTACTGACTAATTGGTGGAGAATCTTTAATTTCATTTCCTGATGTCAATCTCATGGATATGTAGCTTGCACCTAATTGATACAGTCAACCTGTATCCAAGAAGGGAAAAGCTGAAGATGATGAACTCTGTACAAGTTAACATTCTGAATATAATATAGGTACCCATATCAAGATAGGCCAAACATCTCTTTTCTTTTCATCATAAATCCTTCTATCATATACCAGAGAATAATGAAGTACCTGGACTGACTTGTAAGGAATTGAAATTATGCGATTCTCTTCAACCTGCAACCGAATGCAAAAAAAATACAATGGGCAGTAAAAGGGCAAAGCAGAAGCAAGCAAGAGCAAGTCATTCATTCATAATAAATGAATAAGCTAACTTAGATGTGTCAACAAATGTGAATAAAATTGTGATTCTGGTATGCTTCATAGATAATGCAATCATTAATCAAGCATTCTTCGGCGATTGAAAGCACAATTAAGACTCAAAATGAAAACAGGGCAGTGCTCGTAATTGATAGTGCTCCTTCCTCACAACAAAGTTGATAATGAAGTATACCTTGGATAAACTATCAAAAAGCATTTCAAAGAATAGATCAATGCCAACATTGCCAATGTCCCCAGTTTGTTGTTCACCAAATATCGTACCAAATCCTCTGATAGCCATGTCTCTCTCTGCAAGCTGAAAACCTTGGCCAAGTTCTCGGCATTCTTCAAGTGCTGCAAGTCTTTCCTGATATGTCAATACCTCATCAAAATCACTATTACCATCATTAATTAAAGGATGAGGATGAATTATGCTTAAAAGCACCAATTAAATAAGTGAAGTTTGATGATTGCATTGCACCACATACTCGTGCTTGATCAGACAGCAATGACTTGTCAGGATAAAATAGGTATGCATGTGCTTCTTTATCTGCACGACCCACTCTTCCTCGCAACTACACAATTAAATAAAAATAGAAATTAAAACAAAATTTGATTCAAATATCTTCTGTAAAAATCACCTCAGCAACTTATGAAGTCATGACCAATATAAGGAAGATGATCAGGGAAAATCGAAATCTGCTCAAAATACTCTTCCACTATTACGTACAAAAGACATGATAATTAAAAGAACCAAGAAATGTGAAACAAACAAATTCTATAAAGGTTCAGATGTCACCAGTCTTGGAAGAGTAAAAAAAATCAAAAAAAGGAAAGAACCTTAGAACAAAGTGGGAAGTAGCTAGCCAACTTTTAGGAGAGACATAATTGACTACAATATTATAAACAATAATATAAACTATAATAAAAAAACTTTGCTGCATGCTATATGCCTTTTTCATAAAAGTCTTTTAAGAAATTCTCTTTTAGGCTATATTTGGTTGAACGTAAAGTTTTTAATGGAATGGAATGATTTATAATGGAATGGAATGTAAATGGATATAATATTAGAAAATTGTTGTTTGGGAGGAATGGAGTGGTTCGTAATGTAATATAGTGAAATGTTATTTAAAAGAAGGGTTTATAATGAAATGTTGTTTATCATTTTACATTCCAACCTAAACTCTCTAAATCGGAGGTAACTTAGTTTTACTGTTTAGGATAGAATGAAATGTAATATAAAACCCTCCCTTTTATCCTATTCCATTTCATTCCATTATAAACCCTCCTCCCTAACGTAGAAAATTATTATATTCCATTAACAACCACCCAACCAAACAAAGCCTTACTAACTTGGCATCTTTGCATCTAGTTAGAAATACAAGAAAGAACGAAACCTGATACAGTTGCGCCAGGCCAAATTGTTGAACATCCTGAATAATGATGGTGTTTGCGTTTTGAATGTCAAGCCCACTTTCTACAATGTTAGTGCAAATGAGTATCCTAATATCACCTTTGGCAAATTTCTCCATCGTATCCTCAAGTTGTTTCGAGTATTGCTTCACAAATAAAAACATGTCAGAATGAGTTTTAAACCTAAAATGAGGTTGGTATAAATTGGAAGGATAATCATTGAAACTGCAAATAAAATGTCAACAAATAATTAATCCATAGGACACCTACCAACTTATAATAGTGCTAAGCAACACATTAAAGTCTATATGGAAAAATAAATGCTCTGGCTTGGGAAAGATAATATAACCATATCCCTAATAGTTAAAATTTGGTGTCATAAGCGCTGGAATTGACAGGATTATATCAGAAAATGTTATGGCTAATAATAAAGGAAAAGACACAGAAAGAGATAAGGAGTGCATAATCAAGATTTCTAATACGCAAAATTCGCAGAGCACAGCCAGAAAGGCATGTGGTTAGATTAAAAATCCAAAGCTCAGAATGCGGCAAAATGTCAATTGGTACATGTAGTTTCCTGTTTCAGATTTACGTCCACTAATAGATAGCGGCTCATTGGATGTGTAACATACAGAGGTTATTAGAAAGTACCTTCCCATGGGCCACAGCTATCTCAGCATCTGGAAGAGACTCTTCAAGGAAATCCCTCACTTCTTCAAGTCCTGCACGCATTTATAAAGGGAAAATCATATAATAAAGATCAGGTATAGATCAACTCTGGATGTAATATTGGAAGGAAAACTGTTAGTAATTATAAAGCAGGTCTGAGTTATTCCAGAGTTTTACTTGTTGGGAGTGGAACGAGGAACCTATTTTATATAGTTCATCATTAATTCAACTAATTGCTACTCTTTCTGGGATAACGTACTCTTTATCTTTTTAAGTTTCTAAAGACTGGGTACAATGCATGATCATATACCAGAACAAGATATATAAATATAACCACTAGAATACATAAGTCATATCAATCTTCAGCTACAAATTCAAATGGAAAAGAGATACCAAGCTTTCAACAGTACACACCTTTAATACGAGGCAACACATAAAACACTTGGCCTCCACGATCCAGCTCATATTTGATTGCTGATATTACCTTTTCTTTACTATATCCTGAAAGGCGGGTTTTTATAGGAACCCTTTCTGGAGGTGGAGTTGAAATTAAACTGAAAATTACATTTCAACTTTATCAACGGTAAGACCAAAAAATTGAACTTTCAATGGACAAGAACTTCTTGAGTTAGATATTTAACATGGCCATGGAAATAGTTTTTAGGCTTAAAGATGTGGAGGATATGCCATGCATGGTCTAGCCATTGAAGTGGACTGGCCTAGCACCACCTGCACCTTACAAGAGTAAAACCCAGAATCCTCCATGGCCCACAATCCATACAAAGCCATGTTAGAGCGACATGCTCACATGGTACTCCCAACACAGGCATGGCTAGAACAATTTAACCCAATTTTTCTTCAGGAGACAAGTTTCAACAGGAAATAGGCATATAAGTAGTACAATCTACATTTATTGAGTAACAAATGACTTTAGTACTTCCTACTTGTCCCATAAGAATAGCTTAAATCATAGAATAATTCCAAACAATCATAGAAGAACAATTCAATGATTTTGATCACACTACATATTAAAAATAATCAACGTGCTGACTCCAGATAGCAAATCCATAAGACCATAGATCTAAAATTAAACTACAAATAAAATTTTGTCTTGATATTAAAATTAAAAAAAATAGAGAAGAATATTACTAAAAGAATGGTCTCTATGAGCCCATGTTGTTCATTTTGGGTCATGATATGCTAGCCATGGATCATAGCATGCTTGTAGCCTACCATGGTCTAGGGACCCTAACATACCTAGCACATACAAGCGACAACTAAGCATAGCCCTAATTCTTGTTAGGCTAGATGATCCTTTTGAGATCATTGAATTTAAAAAGAATGACAATGGGAAAAGCATCTGGTCCTAAAGTTTTCAGTTTTAACTTTTACAAATTAATCTATAAACTTTTAACTTTTAGCAATCAAGTCAAGAAGCCTCCTAAAACATGCTAATAAGAATAAGGTGTCAATACTTTAGTAGGTCTTTAATGAACTGACATGTTTAAGGTTCATGAATCATGCCATCTAAACCTTCTAAAAATTGACTATCTCCTACAGGCATTATTTTTCTTAAGATAAATATTTCCTTCATGGATAAAATAGTGAAACAAGTTAGTTGTATCAGGTATAATACCTTGCATCACGAAATCCAGTCAATGCTAAATAAAAAGTGCGTGGAATTGGTGTTGCTGAGAGAGTAAGGACATCAACTGAAGTTTTGAAAGAAGCTATCTTTTCCTTCTGTTTGACACCAAACCTCTGTCAAGCAAATAAGTATTAGAAAATCAAGTTAAAGACAATATCGAGCATAACATACAGCTTTATGGAAAAAGATATTGAATGTCTTATTGCTTTCCAACATGCATCCAGTCATAGCATACAGTGTGGTGTATAGAAAAACCTTGTCAAGCCACAACTGTGATAGCTTGGTAGGATATGTTTGCATACATCCACGCATGTACAAATTTCTGTACGCATTAGACTACTTGCATATTTAACCATATTACAAGTGTACAAATAGAAGCACATACTCATACCCAACTATGTATATATATGTCCATGTTATACAAGAGTATGGAGATGTGATGAGATCTCCTATCATTGGACCTTTTTGGTTTTCTTAATTAACACCTATATAATGTTATAATTTTTTAATTAAATTATTAAATAATTAATTACAATCTTATTACTTAGCTTATTAATGATAACATAAATAATTGATTAATTAATTATTATATATTTAACATATATAAAAATGTTGCTTTATTAAAATATAATTTATTTATAAGTTAATTATTAATTATCAACTGTTTAGCATATTCAGGTTATGAGTAATAATAATTAATATACAATTAATGAATTGATGCATTAATATATAATTAATTGATAAAAATTTCTTTAATTAGTAGCATAATTCTTTTAAATTTAAGTATAATTTAAGCATTTTTTATCCGGTTAAGTTAAATTAATGGAATAATTAATACATTATTATCATTATTACTAATCACGGTTGGTAATTAAGTAGTGCATTTGTAAATACTATATTATATAGAATATAATAACTGTCAGATTTGATATGAATTAAAACAAATTAATAAATGTTCAAAGATGTTTTACACAACAAAGTGTAGTTTGATATTCTAAAATTAAAAATCACAGCTTAGTCCGGATAAAGATATTAGCGATCGAAGTACTATCCTGGAAAAGATCCTAAAGTATTGTCCCAATTTCAACCTCGAAATAAAAATAAGCAAAGTTAACAACGGAAGCAAATTTTCCCTGATTTCTTCCAGCTGATTTTTTGATCATAAATATATCATCCCACCACAGAAATATAATCTTGATACGGTTGGTTGTAGGAGCACCAAGATAAAGAATATGAAATATGGGACGTGAAGAAACATGAGCCTCGAGCCATTGTCCACCTGCCAGAAAAAATGACGTAAAGTCATGATACTGATAAATAAACATACCCATCCTCAAAAAGACCTGATCTAAATAGTAATGGATACATAAATTTTTATAAAAAAGTACATCAAGAAAACAACAGTATGTGATTAAATCGCAAAATATAAATATCCTTGATCTAACAAAGGAAAAGTAAAATAAATCTGTATAATTAACGACTCTAATATTTGTCAACTAATTGCAACATACATATATAGATGCTTTCTCCCAAACAAATTCAATGTTATTAAAGGTAAAAGCGTAACACTAAAACAAATGCAGATACATGGAAGAGTAATTATTTCCAAATTTAAACCCATTCTGAATTGATTTAACCTAATAAACTATATTTTACCCTAATATTTGGGATGAATTGAGCTTAACGTCCAAATTCAATTAAAATGGAGCATAAGTTTAAACGTAATTAATCCAAAATGCGACATATCAAATTCAAATCTAATCAAGGAAATCTACGTCTGTATTGGTATATTTTGATACAGCAGAATATTGACAGCAGTGATATGATAGGAATTGGGCAAACAAAAGGATGGAGCCTCAGAGCAGTTATTAGATTATGGGAATGAGCGGTAGACATTGACAAAGGGGAAAAACAATTACATGCCATTATGCTATATTTAAGTCTATAATATACTAACCTCATCTTACTGATGAGCTGACACCCTATTTCTAGATTTGTGCTCCTCTCAGACTTGGCATCTGTATCATCAAAGATTAGGATAGATTAGATTCAAGCATACAAATTTAAAAATTAAATTGAAATCCAATTCTCATCCAAAAAATTAGTCAACTTTCTGTCAAAATACTATACCTACTCTATCGTTATGAAGCAAAACAGAAAGCTACAAATTGGAAAGAGTTGCAAAGATAAGATCCTACAGTTAGCAAGGCAAAAACTAAGGCACTGAAATCCATGGAAGAAAAAAAACCTCATTTGTGACAATTGGATACAAAAAGTTTGGACTTCAACGAACAAATGCTTCACTGCAAAACCACGAACAATTGGTCAAAATAAAACAAAATATGAATTTGCAGTTGAATGTAAAAGAAAAAGAAGTAAAAAGCAAGTGATTATGACAAACAATGAGGTGAGTTCAGAGACATGCAACACATTTCTTATATAAAAGAGTTTACTTACTATGGATGATTGTATTTAGAATCAGAGTTTGGAGGAAAACGCAAACAAGTTTGAGTTGTTTGTTTTACACATGCCTGTCCTAGAAAAACAAAATTAACAGTTAGGATTCTAATAATAATGCAAAAATCATTCATTTGCTTACGTAATGAACGACAAAGTAGAGAAATGGAGTTATAAGCCTTGCTACTGTCAAGTCTTTCGGAAGTTTAAGTATGCGTTGAATCAGAAAGAAGATAATGAAGAGAAAAACACTGATAATATTCTGAGATCTGTGTTTATGGATGTTTATTGGAACGGTGGAAGTTTAATACACGGAGAAAGAGAAAAAGAATTTGGTGGGTGCGCGAGAGAAAGGGTTTGATGGGTGCGTTAAAATTAAATGTAGAAGTTTCTACATGTGTGTTAATTAAATGAAAATAAATTAACGTGATGGATAGCATTTAATAGAAGAGTCTTAATTAGCAGAGGAAAAGAGAGAGCATTTAAAATGTACAAATTTCTAGAAATAAATGGTAATTAAATAGACAAGATTGATATCAGTTGATGGAAGAATTCTTAATTGGTGAAACAAAACAGAGGAGAAATCAATTCAATTTTTAATTTAAATTTAATTCAATTTAATTTAGAACCCGTTTGGTTCAACTATTGGAGGCTCTAAAAGTACTTTTTCTCACAGCAAAAGCTATTTTAAAGAAAAAATGAGTATTTGCCTGTAAATTTCAAAAGTACTTTTGAAGTAGAAATAGCTTTTTTAAAAGCTAAAATACATCTTTTTCGGGTAGACCAATTTGCGTCACATACGTATATAACAAACTTTAGAACGTCTCTTCCGTTTCTTTAGCTTTCGTCTATTCACTCAACTCATCTTCTCAATCACTCACAACTCAACCATGCTTTGTAAATCTTCCGATGAAATTTCGCACTAAATGACTCAACCATGCTCAGTAAAACTTCCAATGAAAGCGAAAAGAGAACTGGGTGTTTTCTTCTGCCACTTTCCAATCCAAAGATCGTAGCTTGTGAGGGAAGTGATCCTATCTTTAACGCCTTTTTGTTTCGCGTTTCCTCCACATGTGAAGTCATTTAGTGCCTGTTTGGTTCGGCTTTTGGAAACTTCAAAAGCACTTTTTTTCACCGCAAAAGCTATTTTAAGAAAAAATAAGTGTTTGGCTGAAAACTCAAAAAGTGCTTTTACATTAGAAGCAGCTTTTTTAAAAATCAAAATACAGCTTTTTTAAAAGCTAAAATTTGAAGCTTTTCTAAAAAGCTCCAAATTTTAGATTTTTCAAGTAGACAGTTTGCGTCACTTTCGTAAATAACATTTCACGACTGCAGGTTCACGACTCTTTGGTTTCTTTTTCTTTAACGCCTCTTTCTTTCGTTTCTTCTCTTTCTTCTGTTCCTCACCAAGACACCAACTCACTGTCTATCTTCTGTACTTAGTTCTCTTTTACTTTTTTGGAGGATTTAGAGAAACCAGATGAGGACAGCTGCGTCACGATTGATCCATTCAAGAGCATCCCTCTCCAGGTTATGGTAAGTACCCCTGTTGATTTTAGTTAAAAGTGTATCATACTATTCGGTGTTTTGATGGGCGTGTGGATTTTGGAAATTGGGCGCTGTTGAGTGCGAAGCGGGTTCTTTTTTTTAGACGGTACCATATCAGTTTCTTTCTCGTTTTCATGCTTCTAACTTGTTAACCAAATGAATAATGACGGTTGATTCCCCACTTCATCAAATGTATGGCACTAGCCTACTAGATTATAATTATTTGTTCTTGTTATTTTCGTCTTATGCTCTCAAATTTACTTTTACATGCTGTTTGATTGTGCTTTTAATTCTTTGTTTTTCGTGTATCTGTTTCGAGTTGTAAAATTCTAATTCGTTGTAAATATTAATTGAATTGCCACTGTCCGAGTAGCCCGCTGGCATTATCGAGGAATAAGAGATGCTTGTCAACCGAGTCTAATCAAGTTGATGAGCCCTTTAAAGTTCAGGAAGCAGAGACAGTGAATGCCCCTCCACCACCAGAAGAGAAGGTATGTTGGTTGCTCTGATTACTGTAGACTACACTTGACCTCTGTACATTTTGACTGATATACGAGTCTATTCAGTTGCTTGAATTGTGTGGAAGTGGATTTGTTGGCACCCATGTCTGCAAAGAAGCTTTGAGCCGTGGTGTATCAGTTGCTAGCCTTAGCAGGTATCATGCTTCTCCACAATCAGGAATAATTTGTTAGTTTCTAGATTACTTGTAATCTTAGCCTCTTCTTGGGGTGTGATGAAATATTGATTGTTCTTGGCAGCTTTTGTTTTCTTTCAATTTTTTTCTTTAAGTTTGTACTGATTCTTTTCTTTACCTATGAAATTTTACTCTTGGAAGCTAGTATAGCTTTTTATATGAATTGCAAGTCCATCGGATGACATTTCCAACCCAAGCAATTTATTATTTGTTGGCAGCATCAGTCCACTCCTTCAAGACTTAGGAGTGTGTAGTGTTAAACGTGATAATCTCTTTCCTGTCTTCCTGAGTATCCTTGCTTCTTCCTTTTAGGTCTGGCAGGTCATTAATACGTGATTCATGGGCTAATAGGATGACTTGGCACCAAGGTTTACTTTCTTGTCTAATAAAATTTATAGTCTTGTGCTTTTGATGTTACTCCCAACTTGATTTCCTTTCCTTCTATGATTCTTTTCCAGGAAATCTTCTTTCACCTGATTCATGGAAGGAAGCGCTAGATGGAGTTACTGCTGTTGTATGTGAACCCTTAGCTTCTTATTGTTGTGTTGACTTATCATTCGAGCGAAGGTTTATTATCATTTGTGTGAAACAATGATGGTCAGCATGTTTGCTTAGGCGGCCTGTTTGTTTGTGTGTGTGTGTGTGTGGTTATGTGCAAACTATAATCTCTTTTGAACACATAACATGGTCAACCAATTGTTGCCTTTATGTAATGAGTATTCTTTTTTATGCTAATTTAAATTTTCTACTCTAGATATCCTGTGTTGGTGGTTTTGGCTCGCCATCTTACATGTATAAAATTAATGGAACTGCAAACATCAATGCAATTCGAGCTGCTTCTGTAAAAGGTATCATTTTTAGGAACAAATTTGTCTTCTCACTATTGTTTTTTTTATTGTATTCCCATTAACATTTAATTGATGGTCGCTTAATATCAATTGAATATCATGTTGAATGGAAATTGTGAAAAACTCACCATAACCACAATAAGAAATCACTGTTTACTTGGAGTTGGTTTTGGGGCTTTGTCAAAATTGCTATCCCATTGGTAACTCAGAAATTTTTTTTAATTGATTTGATTATCAAGCCTCAAGTGTCTTCGGAAAACATTTTCTTGTGGCAAGGCTTTGATTTTATTGCCTTCAGTAAGTAGTTTTTGTTTTCAAATCACTAATGCGTTATATAACAGCAAGCCTTGGGTTTGTTTCTTTCCTGTTAATATGATGAGTAAACTTCAAATTATTTTAGAAATGTTACTGTAATTTAAGCATATTGAGTCTGTAGACAGAAACTTAACATCCCTTGCTGTTTTCTGTTTTTTGTTTTGACGCACCCTGCCTGCCTCTACAACATAATTCCACTTTTTGACTGTAGGTGTAAAAAGATTCGTCTACATCTCGGCTGCTGACTTTGGCATGGCTAACTACTTACTGCGAGGATATTATGACGGAAAGGTAACCTTTGGCTTCTTTGACGGCTACCTTCACTTGACATTGAAAAGTAATGGTGAATTAAGAGAATACTATATTACAACTCCAGATAAAGAAGGTAAACTGCAAAAGAGCTAACATAAGCTCTTTTGACTGCCATTTGTTGCTATTTACTATTACTAATAAACTGGGAAAAGGCTAACATAAGCTCTTTTGACTGCCATTTGTTGCTGTTTTTAGTATTACTTACTGGTCAAATTGAACTAACATACATACAGACATAGAAATAGATGCGTTCTTGTGTTTATATGCTAATTGATTGTAATTTAAAAAAAAAACCTTAATCAGGAAGCAAATAGTGAGAAAATTTATTTCCTTATGGCTACTGGCTAGTTGACGCTTGTTTCTTGTTTTTGAAGTAGAGAGCTGCTGAGACAGAGTTATTGACAAAGTTCCCATATGGAGGTAAAACTTCTCTATCTCCATCAAAGACTTTGCGTAGCATGTCCTTGCCACTTTTGTGGTTTCTGAAAAGCTGGAATTTGAGGAGGCTGACACAGATTCCTCGAAGTGAAAACTAATGAAAATGAAATTTTCTGTTTTACTATGGTTTTTGTTTGGTTGCATGCTATCTGTACTTGCTAGTAAGGGAGTGAACAGAATAGAGAAAGAGAAGATGGATTGAGGAATTGTGAGAAGGAAAGGACACAGGCCGAACATTAGTAGTGGGGAAATAACAGTTTTAGCAAGTGCTAAATTGCATAGTAGATTCATGAAGATCACTATCTTTCATGATGAAACTGAGCTTCTGTATAGGTGCCAGGTTCCATGGATGAGAACTAAATAGGAAAACGATTAAGAACTCCTTGAGGTAATAGAAAAGGAAGATAAGCTAGTCCTCGAATTTTAGTACCCATGTTCTCATTTTTCTTGTCGTTGGAAAGAAAATTATTTTTATTCCTCTTGTCCATGGCTCCCTGGATAATGGGTTACTTATTATGAAACATTTGATTTGTCCCCACAGGAGTGATTCTCAGGCCCGGTTTCATTTACGGGACTCGCAGAGTTGGAAGTTTGAAGATACCTCTGGAAGTTGTTGGTTCTCCTTTGGAAATGGTAATCTTATCCTGCTTCTTACTTGTAGTTTAATATCCATCACTTATAAGCACCCAAGTCAGATTTGTCGGATTTGTTCTTAACTGGGCGCTGTAGAACTACATGCAACTTCCTTCGATCAAGCAATGTTTGGTCTAGAAAAGTCATCCAACATAATTCTACCACGTTAGGTTAAAACCGATGTCCTCCTTTAGTTAGTATAGTAGAGGGACTTTTAATTGAGGATTTTTTTTTTGGTTTTCATAATTTATAAAAATTAAACAAGCTGATCTTATTTTTAAAATTTTTTTGTTATAAATTAATTTATTATTAATGATTATCTATACTTCAAATTTTAAAAAATATTTGAAAAATGAAAATATTTCCACATTTTGATTATTATTTAATGAATATATCTTTATTAAAAAAATATATTGATCTGAAAATAGTCATTAGATAAATGTAATTTAAAAATTATCATTAAATTATATTAATAGATAACTATTAACTTACAAATGAAATCCTAAAAACTTTTCATTTATTTTTCAGCCATTACAGGTATCATACAAGAAATGAAAATAAAATTAATTATTTAACTAATTTATATATTTAGTATTTTAACTGTAGTTAAAATAACACTAAAGGAACTAAGACGAAGAAAGGTCAAACAAAGACAAGAATTAGAAGTGGAGTTGGACGTCCCTTTGCTATTAACATTATCTAGTTATCAATGTCAACAAATATTATTAGATTGTATTATATTGAATCACATTCTATTAACATTTAGCATTGTCTATTGTTTTTGTGTGATTTTGCATGTATACAAGTGGTTATACAAATTGATGCAACAAAACCTCTTTCCAAATCTCAAATCCAAATAAAAGAACTGTTGTAAGCTAGGAGTTGATGTCCATATGTTTATCCTAGATATCTTATGATTCAACAAGATCACGAAGTCGGTTCATCCAATTAAAAAAAAAAAGTAACATCGGAATAAGGAAGAACTAATTGGTGATATGATGACGTATTGTTTAGTGGATATATTCCATAGTTAATGCCTGTATCATTGGCCTGTCCATGCAGGTTCTTCAACATGCAAAGCCCCTTAACCAGCTTCCACTAGTTGGTCCTCTGTTCACTCCCCCTGTAAATGTAAACTCAGTGGCAAAGGTTGCAGTGAGGGCTGCAACTGATCCAGTGTTTCCTCCAGGCATCATAGATGTTCATGGAATACTACGTTACAACCAACAGAAGTGAAAAGAGAGTGGACATGGAGGTTTTTCTTTTTTTCTTTTTTCCTTCCATTCAACAAAGCATAGAGCTTTTAGATACGGAGGTGTACAATTTCTGTTGTTTCAGTTCAGATGTTTTGCAGCTAGACTTGAGTGGTACATGGTTCACTGTTAATCCGAGATTCATTGGATTAACATCATTGTTGCAATAAAATTGGAGCTATTGGATATTTCACCGTGTGTCCATTCACTGACGGTAGGGTAGTATAGGTTCATATGATTTGTAGTGTCTTGCTTCTCAACTGAATCTCGCCTCTATGTACCGTTTAATGCTCTGAATCTAACAGCAAACGTTGGTTTTGTGAAGCCGGCTGGTGATTTATTATCCTTACCAACGCAAAACAATTCAACCTCAGTTTGATTAGGAGTCGTAAACATCAAAACCTGAGTTTGATTAAGAGTAATTTGGTGTATTTCCAAAAATAATGCAAACATAGAAAAAAACGGTTCTTTTATCCAAAATATATTTTTATAAAATTTAAATTTTGGTATTATTAAAATATAATTGTATTATTATAAAAAGCGTTCTGTTTGAATTTTTAGTTCAGAGTTATAAATTTTTATTTAGGACTTTATTTTGAATCCTATTTTATTAGTACACTTACTACATCTTTTTACATTTTTAAAGCTCCAGTGATGTTCCAAGCAGATTATAATTTTTTTTATTAATCGCTTATTTTGCTCTTTTGGATTCATTTTTCATGGCTACAACCCTCACTCATGGTGCAAGTTCCCCGTCGTAATTCGTAGTTGTTCTTTGATGAGAACCTGAAGCTCTCAAAGAAAGGAGGCTCATCAAGCAGCCACTCATTTATTACTGCTCCTCTCATGAAGACTTAGTTACAAGGGTGTTCGTGAGACTGGTTATAACGATTCTTAAAGGAAGAAACAAAGATCAAATAGAAAAGGGATCTTAAAATAAAATTTGAATCTAAGATCTCTTATTTGTTTTGGGTTTCTTTAATTTTTCTTGCTTAACATCAGATGGCTCTCGGGTTTGGTCCTAGTACACGAAGCAAAGGCAACATGATTTGAGCACCGCTGTGGTACTTTGTAAGAGAAATATACTCAAAGCTGAGATGGTAATACCATAGGGATCAATAACAAGATTAAGAGCTAAGAAGGTCAAAGAAACACTTCAATCTTACGTGGATTGAATTGTAGATGACATAGAATTTTAAGAGACAATGAGGATCAATGGCATCTTAACTAATCAAGTTGAACAAAATGTCTAAAAAGACTTTAATTCTTGTTTATTTAATTATCTTAAGTTAAAAGCATAACTTTGCCAACCTACTACCTGTGTTTTAGGTTTGTTTTAGTGAGATGGACTTTTATCAACTTTTAGCTCATTAAATTTAAACTTTTTAGATTTAATGAGCTGTATTTTAGAAATATTAGTTTGAGTTTTAGTTATTTCGGTGAGAGGTCTGTGCTTAAAGGTCTTTTACATATTCAGAGTTTCTGTCTTTTTAAGGGTATACATAACTCACAGTAAACATTGTTTATGGATTTTTTTAATGAATAATTCTCAAGTTGGCTTGGTCGGCTTCTTTGGGGGAGGATTTATTATCTTCTTCTATTGTATCAAGAATATAATTCTTATCAAGGTAATCACTTGTGACAAATTCTATTCTTGTTTTTAAATCAACCTTATCATATACGTTTCCATCCATATAATTGATTGAGGGTTCATTATGGTTGGAGATTTCTAAATCCCCTTATTCATGTTCTATCCAAAGTGTGTGTTTAAAGAGTTTCAGGCTCCTTATGTTAGAGTAGTGCCCTAAAGGCAATCGTCTTTAGCGCGTTTTGTATAAAGTTGTGTACAGACTTTATGAATAAATAAAGAAAGGCATATTTCATTAATTTGGTGTTCATTATTTATGAATTGA